>MJUU01040511.1:28697-95138 GCA_002080025.1 Modiolus philippinarum
AATAATAATAATAATAATAATCAGAAGAATTACTATAAGGTCTTTCCCCGGAAAGGGAAAGACCTTAATAATAATCAGAAGAATAACAAGAAGGTCTTTCACTGTGGTGAAAGACCTTAATAATAATAATAATAATAATCAGAAGAATTACTATAAGGTCTTTCCGACTGGAGTCGGGAAAGACCTTAATTACTATAGGTCTTTCCGACTGGAGTCGGGAAAGACCTTAATAATAAAAATAATCGGAAGAATTACAAGAAGGTCTTTCCGACTGGAGTCGTGAAAGCCCTTAAATAGATAAACTCACTTGTCACATTAGCACTAAAATTATGTAAATTAAATGTCTAAAACGTATTATATGAAATGTCCAAAGAGAATATTTAATGAAAACACGTAATTTGATTTTAAATCCAAATGTCCAAATATTTCCGGGTAATATTCTCCCTTACTCCCCCTAAACTCGGTACCCGAGTTTGCCGAATATACCATTTGTTTTATCGTCTGGGATTCCGTCCTCTTGAACATATTGCATGGCCCTTAGGAATAGGTGGTCTTCGTTGTCTATTACCCTCCGAAACTGCATATCCTTTACGTTCAAATCTATAATTTTCAAATTGTTCATGAAGATCATTTACTTCCCTTTGTTACAGACGCTCTTTCATTTGACTATTCTTATAATCTATGGTCAACCGTTGTTTAGTCTGTTCCAAATTCTGAATGTCCCGGTTTAATTCGAATATTTCAGATTTTGCCTTTTCCAGAATGTATTCACTTTCTTCCAACTCGTTTTTCAAAGTTTGAATCTGAAGAGCAAAATTCCACTTTTCTGTTTTTAATTTTTCGTTTTCAGTTCTTACTATATTTATTTCCACAGTTTTGTTTATTGATTCCGAATTTTGGGTTTTTAATCTAAAATTTTCATCGGTAAGCTTTCTGTTTTGAATACGTAAAGTTTTTAGATTATCCTCTTTTATTTCTTCTTTGGACGCACACGTTATAGCGGCGAGTTCGATGTTGTCCAATTCTGTAAACGGAAAGACGGGTTGCTGTTGTTTCTTTTCAATAAATATCTTCATACGTTCTCTGTCCCGTTGAATTTTTGATTTCGATTTCCTTTTTACCTTTGAATTACTAGCAGATTTTTCGTGAAAATTACACACGCGGGAAAAATGTCCATAAAGTCTACATTTGTAGCAAAATGAATTTACAGCATTACATATGTGTCGTTTAAACATGCTTACGGTTTTTCCGCAACACTTGCACAGGTATTCCATATTGTGCATTCCAGAAAACGGTACTTCATTTCTATGCGGCTGGTTAATCCAATATCCATTCATCATGGTATTTGTCCACGAGTTCATTTCTAGTTTTGGGGAAACTAGTTTTGGTAGAGCTAGGTACTGAAGATCGTGCCGCGGGTTAACTCGACCAATATATAACCGGGTAAAATTCCGGCTATATGAAATAAATATGGTATTCAAAATTATATACTTTATTTTGCGGTATCTGGACACTTCCAGACCCAAGATCGAATACTGAATAACAATACAAAATAACAATATTGATTGATTGATTGATTGAATATTGTTTAACGTCTACTCAGCAATATTTCAGCTATATCAAGACGAGAACAAGTTTGTTAATAAATAATCACTTTGGGTATGGAAAGGGCCATGGGACGGGAAATTCTGACTGCCACTGGAAAAGTAGGGTGAAATCGTCAAGGGCGGGGAATTTAGCCTTGTAGCCGATCACCTACGGACCACCCCAAAAAGAGCTTGCTACAAGGGTTCTTTAACGTGCAGGAAGCGTGGCGTTTCTTCCAACACGTGGACCTGAGTTTACATCCCATCCGAAAGATGAGTTGTGTATTTATTAATCCCGCACAACCACGGAATGGGTCCTATTTCTATATCCCGGGACCCTCGGGGTCAGCCTCCGTTTAGGAGGGGTCACACCCCGCAAGCCGGAGATACTAGGTCCAATTTCTATATCCCGGGGTTCCCTCGGGGTCCTCTGTTAGGAAGACTCATACTCCAAGCTCAGAGGATGCTGCGGGCCTATTCATAAGCCGAGACCGCGCACGGCATCAAAATAACAATAATATATAGAAAATTAAAAACAGTTGTTATGTAAACAGATTAGTGTCCAAAGATATTAAACAGCTCTATCCGGCCTCCAGCGCGACAAACATATTTTGAACAATAGAAATAATTGAGAGATTAATTTAAAACGAAAGAGTAAAGGAAAGAATAAATAGATAAACTCACTTGTCACATTAGCACTAAAATTATGTAAATTAAATGTCTAAAACGTATTATATGAAATGTCCAAAGAGAATATTTAATGAAAACACGTAATTTGATTTTAAATCCAAATGTCCAAATATTTCCGGGTAATATATCGATGGTCATCCATTTCCCTTGTTTTCGTTTTTATCTGGCCTTTCTTATCTAAAATTGCTTTGCGACTTCGGTAATAGCTGTCTACAGTATAATTATTATTCTATCTAATTACACCAATAGTGGTTCAAATAGTAATTAAAGATTTATTGCTACTCAAATTCAAATATCTTGACCAAGGGACTCACCTGGCAACCAATTTCTGTTTATATTATCTACAAATGAAAATAATGTCTCATCGAAAGAACATATGTTAATAATATCAGTAAATATATATATATATATATATAAAAATGCTACTAATATCTTTGTCACTTGTCAAATTTTGGCAAAATCCATGCCATGTTTAAGATAGCATTTTATAAAAAGAACTGTTTTTTATACAGTGTAATGATCCGACTCGTAGATCACTCATACCTTTTTTGTTGCATAATGAAGTGTGAATACTAAGCATAAGATAATAATCATTGTATCGGTAATGTAAAGAACAAAATCGGCTTTCTATAGCTTTTTTGTGTCAAAAACGTACAACAGGCTTATACATGACTTTCTTACTTACCATATTCTGTTCCATTCCGGTAGATGGGGGTCAACAAAGGTCAGCCGGCGTCAATTACGTCTGCCAGCCATAATGAACAAAGGGAATAAATTTTAGCATGTACTTGCTTTTATTTTTAAGGACTTGTTATTTAGAAAAGGTGAGGTAAATCAATTCTTTTATCCATGGATTACATTTCCAACTGACTTACTTATTCCAAAAAGAAAGAATTATGTTTTCACCTGTTTAGCCCAGCAGTTTTCAATCAGTTCGGGGTAAAAATGGCGACGACGAAAGTAAGAATAATGTTTATACTTTGCTAGTTAAATTTATTTGTTTATGATCCTGATCTCGCATCCATAACCAGATAAGAAAGGAATTAGCTCTGTTTGGCATTTAGCAAAGAATTACGCTCAAACCGGTGCTAGGAGCTGTCTTGAACTTACTGTATGGGTTAAGCAAAGCTCAGTGTTGGAGACTTCATGGTGACCTCAAGATAAAGAACAACAATACAATAAATTTAAAAAGTCGATCCTTTGCTTGTTTCTACTATTTTATTTTAGCTTAATATCCTTATATGGTTTATACATTAATAAGAATAATTTTCAGGATCATATTGCGAATTGCAATGAATTATGGGGCGGATTCAAAAGAAGGAGTGTTGTCGCACACCCCAAACACACCAAAGCCCCAAACCCCAACCACCAACAATGAAAAAAATGTGTAAGAAATCGGCATTAAACTATCCAATTATTTTGGTTAATTGTAATTGGGAATGAAATATTTATACAGCGATGTGAAATACCAAAATGATTAAAGATTTTCTTCAAGACTTTTTGAACACTACAAGGAGCGAATTTTCCATTGACTATTTGTGTGCAGTGTTGTGTCGTCATGATATGTTTTATAGGGGGGGTTCCCAAACTCTTGAAGGCTTAAAATTATTACATTTTTTCCAAAATGTGTAGAGAAGTTATGTGTTTTTCAGAAAGTATATGGTCTTAAGACGGCCTATTTAAAATTTTTTCAATTGAGGTTTGAAAATGCCAAGTTTTAATTGAAAATGTTTAAAAATGACTTGATGGTTCCACTCCTGAACTTCATGATAATTTTTATGTAAATTCGTATCGCCCAGGCTTCAGGTTTTACCCCATATAAAAAGCATATGCCTGTGTCAGTATGGTTTACTTGTCTAAATACTCACCGGGATATCCATATCTGTTTATTAAAGAGGTGGCTGCAAAATAATAACCTACTTTTAGCCAAACATGCCAAACATGACAGGCACTCTTATTTGGCAATATTATAAAACTTAATATTGTAAGTGTGACAGGGTGTTTTATTGTGCATTTCTGATAAATTTGTTATTTTCAGATTAGTGCGGACATTGTTTTAATTAAATATCATTTTGTATTTGTTTTAACATTTAGTGAGATCGCGTATTTCAGTATGAAATCCCTGTACTGAGCCTCTTCTATAATTTACTGTTTCCTGTCAACTGGTTTCTTTCAATTCTATCTTATTTCTGCTTTGTGTGTATCTTAAATCTGATTGGTTGTCAATTTTGGAGCGACAGTGACAAATTTGTAATGGCCATTATGGCAGACTGTAATTGTAAAAGTTAAATATTTAAATCTGTGCCATGATTACTATTTCCTGAGTATTGCACGTTTCATATCTGGAATGATACTTTATTTGGGAACATCATGATTCATTTAATTAGTAAGTATTTACTTTTTATCACATGTATGAAAGGTAGAATGAATGAAGCGTGAATGGTAATTTTCCACCCGATTGATCGGTGTCACAGTAATTGACCTTGTGCTAGATCGATAATGTTATTGTACGAGTAAACAGTGTAAACAAATGATTGTACATACACAATAGATTTATTTTATTACTGTGAAAAGGTTATTATCGATATATATATTTTAAAGGTGATTATAGACTAATACAATAATACCGGAAGTGATGTAGAATAATGTAAACAAATTAGTAAACAAGGGTTATAGGTCAGAAAAGTTGTGTGATACGAATGTATGTAATGTTTGAATATGAATGCTTTATTTTATATTGTGGAAATAAAGTTGTTTGTAAATGAGTAACTTTATTTTTAACTTGAAATATAATTGTAATTTAAATATTGAAATAGGGTCAGAGTATTTATTATTGTATTCTCATTTTCAGTGTTGTGATTGACAGCCACTGTGAATTTCTGATGACTAAGAGAATGGCATTTTGTGTAGTCATATTATTATACAGTTGATTACCTCGCTCCATAAGCGGGTAGGTTTATATTGTTTATTTTGTGTGTGAAACTGATATGTCAATCATGCATTGTATAATTGTTATTTTATTTATCGAACATGTAGTTATGCGCATTTGTAATACAAGACATTTGCATGATCAATATTGATTGATTGATTGATTGATTGATTGATCGGAATTTAGCAACACTGAAATACACACAGTATTTATGTTCAAATGGTACATTAATAATAACATTATTATTGGATAGTAAATAAGTGTAAACTGTTTTTAAACAAAGAAAACATTTTGGATTAGACAAATTATTCAAACCACACTGGTATGATGTAATTCTTTTAATATATGTTTATTTATTAACTCTGTGATCTATGTTTATTATTTACAAATTGTTAAACATTTTGTTATTATTATTACAGGGTAATATTGTATGCTGTAATAAAAACTTCAGAACCCTAGACGGACTCTTGATTATTTGTGCCACTTATCAGAGCCCCATTACATAAGTTTGAATTAAAAGTTCATTTCAAAATACCATTTTGAAGAATTTTTCATACGTATCCTATTAACATGCAAAATAACATAAGCCGATTAATTTGTAAACGATTTTCAGATGTCACGGTCGAAAGCTCTGAAATAGAAATTTGCATTTGTAAAACACAGATACATATATCAAAGTCAATGATACAAAGTAGAAGGCTCTGGTAGATAAACACTGTTTCAGGGCGCATTCGACTGGCGCATCTTCAAAATAAAGAGTCCGATATGAGGTAGGCTTGATTTTTGGGCAGGAAAAGCAATTTGACAGATTTTCTCTTGTGACCTCATAATTGTCACAATTGTTTGACAGTTGAGACACGTCATATTTCGTCTACCTTGCAGAGAATTTTCCGTAAATATCTCAATTAGTAGGACCCCTTGTGTAATTGAAGAGGAAAATGATTGCGTCAAATACCAGTTAGTAGGAATGACTGGACACATGACATATTGGAGTAAATATATACCTCCTTAACATAAACTATTTATACTGATTATTTTTCCTGCATGATTAATTTTTATTGATGAAAAACAATTTACCTGAAGTACTACACATAGATTTATCAGCCTTGGCCCAACAGTGTTTAAAAATTAGTGATTCCTTTCGGTATATAGATTTATTTATTTTTGCGTATATAAATGAACTTTTTTCCGATGTAAATACGACTCAAAAGTTCCGGTGCTAGGAGCTGTTTTGAACTTACTGTATGGTTTAAGCAAAGTTCATTGTTGGAGACTTCATGGTGGCCTCAAGATGAAGAACAGTAATAATTAAAAAAAAAAGTCCCGTATCGCCATCTGTCATGCAGAATACTCAATAGAAAAGTAGAGTAGCATAACGACATTCTATATACGTAGCCCGTAAAGTATACAATTTTTGAAAAAAAAATGTTTGGACAAGGATCCTTGTTCAGGTTTGTAAAACAAATTTGTATTACTAATACATTTTAACTAAAATCTAAAAGTTAAATATAAAAAAATTGCAAAAATACATTTTAGAAATGGGGTTATAACAAAATTACCGAACATAGTTGTCAAGAGCCGAAGTGCATGAGACTACAAATCAGGTAGAAACCACTGGAAAATTTGTCCTGACTTGGTACAGGCATTTCAAGAAATGGTTGGTTAAACGGTTTTTCGGCATGTCAAAGCTCCCCTTCCAATGCGGTAGTGTCTGGTAGTATCTCAACAGCGATTACTATTGAGAGATCGTAGACAGTTAAAAGAAATGATCATCCCAGTACTAAGTAAAAAGAGAATCTTGAATCGGAGTTCGAACCGAAATATCAAATTTTTCCATAAGGGACTGATATATATTGAAGACCTGTTTAATGATCGAAGGAATAAATTAAGATATAGAAATGCATATATTTTGGCACTATCTTCATGGATTTGTGTTTCAAAAAGAGTTCCAATAATTATATTTCTGTTGCATTTCCAATTATTTATTAATTTTGCATAGGTGTAAATTGACATAAAAAACAAAAAGTGTCAGATAAGAACTGGTGACGTGTCGATCTATGTGTAAATTTCTACGCCAGTACGGTACATACCTACTTGTAGATTTGGTACCCATTCCCCTGGTTCTGTACACACGTCACATAATTAGGGAATATCATCATACTTTTCTATTGAAAGAAACCATTATTAATCTAGAGAAAAATTATTTGATCGTAAAATAAAAAAACGTCAGCACGGATGCAGTAGGTGGACAGTAAAAGGCACTGGACATTGTTTTTAAAATGAAAAAAGATATGTTCATTTCTGTTTTGAAGTTTTCAAATATTTTTTTTCAATTATTTTAAATGCTGATTATTTTTACACATGTCACATAAATATAACTGATGTTGCGCCGAACATTTAAAAAATAATTATTTGTTTCACCACACATATGTACGGTGGCTGATTTAGGACATCCAATTATTTTTTATCTCGTTATAACGAGATACGATGTCGTTATAACGAGATACCATTTTTTTACCTGCTTTTGGATTTTTTTGCAGCAGGATCAACAAACTGTCATCATTAATTGCGGTACGTTTAAAATATCAATCTTCAGTTCAAATATAAATCAAAATATTTAACAAGATATAATGTGTTAATGAAGGGAAGATAACAGGAAACACTTACAATGGCAGATTTCAATCACATGCCACAATTCATCAGGGAACTGCACAAGAAAAACAATGAAATAACAAAAGACAAACATAGACAACAATAGGAACTCGGGATAAACTATACATTTATATTGGTCGGTCAAAAAATTGACAAAAGGCACAGCTGTAAAATACTTATGTAAACAGATAAGGAAGACCATACACTACCCAGTAATGAAGTGATATGGATTAAATACACACGAGACAAAGTCTCCCGAAACACGATGGATTTACTTACTATAGTCACCTAATCCATAGTGGAATACTACATCTCCTTCCAACGGAACTATTTTTCCACATCTGTATAATCCGTTAAGCCTGAAAGTATAGATAATTTTCTTTGTGCTATATTTGTGCTATTGAAATGAAATGAAACGTTTTTATGTCTCGCTTTTTCAAACTGGACACAGATAAAGAATTGTATATATTGTTTGTATTGTCAGAATTAGTGTTTTGTCACGACAAACATGGAGATATTCCGAATGCACCGTGTGTATGTTAAATAATTAGTTCCGTTTCCCGACTTCACCTTTCTCTCAGAATCGCATTCAGAGCGTAGACGAATGTCCAGATAATCGTTTGGAATTTGGAACCTAGTTCAATAACAGTGTGAGTTTTATTGTTATATTCGGATGAAGATTGATCTATTTAACGTTACTTCACAACAGATTATTGTGAATATCATCTGTACACGTTGATTGCATAATTTGCTATAAATATCGATTTTAACGGAATGTGCATCTCACTCTGAAACGTACAACTGTTGATTATAATTATATTTACAAGTTTCATCACAGTATTTCAAAGTTTTTATATGATATTTCCGTTCAGAACGGGAAGATGAAAACCTTTATTCAGTTGCATAATTCATATAAATATAGAATGTATAGCAAGCAACTAGCGACATTTAAATACATCCAGATATAATTATGGAAGACTTATTCCATGTATTACAGCCATTTAAACTGCATTTATCCGTGAATTTACTGGAATCTTATGTATAAAATTACACAGACGCACGTCATAAAAGTGTTTAATTATGCAAATTATTATGTATTTAAATATGTTGACATTTTGCTTATAATTACGTTAGCATAAGTTGACTTTAAATTCTCTTTATTTTGGACACATAACTTATGATTGTTAATATTGTATTTTTTCAGGTTTTTACCATATATATTGTTCACGGGCTAATTAAAATATTAAAGCCACACTGGGTTTTTATTTTGAATTGGGTCACGAACTAGGTTATACTCGCTTAGTCCGGCTCAGCACAGATAAAACACTAGAACCAGCCTGAGTTCCAGACCTAAATTGGACAACTGGTAGCACCATTCCTGTTGCAGGCAACTCACTAACAGGCATATCCAACTATGCGAGACATAATTAGGAACGATAACTCTCGTATGTATGATTACATTCTGTAATCGTGTATCAAATATGATCATATGTTTTGTTTTTAAGATAAATCAATATATTTGGAATTTGTGAAATTTGGTTACAATGTTTCTTCTGCCACTTTATAATGAAAAAAAATAAGCTTATTTCATTTCATTGTACAATTTACCCTTAAACCTGATTTTCTATTAATTCTTCCTATTTAGATACCAATTAAATTAATTGATAATTATAAATTAAAACTGACAAAGTTCAAACTATGTTTTGTGAAATCATATGATAAAAACTTGTTCCTGCAATAATTTTTGTGATCTACCTCGATTAACTTATTAACTACTGTACACTGTTGAATATTGAAGTACATGGTTGTATATTGACAATAGTTCGACACCTGTCAGACAATATTTACACTGCATTGGAATAAACAATCAATCCAGTCGTAACAGGTAACAAATTAACAAGGTATCCAAGGCCTTACAGGTGACAAATGAAACTATACGAGTTGCATACTTCTCTGAAATAATGTATGCGGATATTTGCTTTTAATGTAAACATATTTATTGTTACTAAGTCATATACAAGTATACATAAACACAATGGTATTACAGAAGATATAAATGAATGACAAACTAACAAGGGATTTGGAAACAAGGGCAATAGCCCTTATATTAATCCATTTCCTGCTTTTAACAGTGACAATATATTTTGTCCCGCTTTTAACCAGAGACATTTTTTGCAATAACCTTTTCTGTGTTTTAAAATCATGTAAAATTTTAAGAATAATAATAATAAAAAAAATCTTCAAATCGAACGAAAAGATTATCAATATCACAATAATTTTCTGATGGAAACTACTACATCAAGTGAGCGATTGTCATCTTGAATAGGAACGATTTACACGATTTACAGCGAAATTTGACAATTTTAAACTCAAAATGGAACTAGTTTCCTCAATACCTAAACTAACAAAAATGCGATTTTTTTAAAGAACAATTATTGCAGATATTGAAACTAGGTCCAACTACTTTTAGAAATAAATTACAAATTAAATATTTCGAGTAGAACGGGGTGGGGGTCTAGGGTTTTTCACGATTTATTTATAGGCTATAATGCATATAATCAAGAAAAACGGGTCTAACATTAAAATGAAATTGGAACTAATTTCAGAATAATTTAAACTGATAAAAATCATACCATTGAAGTCAGAAATGATTGAAGTTTATGAAACTAGGTCCAACCAAATTTCATAATCAAAATTTAAAACATAAATCAATACTTATTGTAACATTCCCATTCACTCCAATACTAATTACAGTCAGTGCGATGACAAGTGGATTGGTCACGTGATTACTGACCAAGACCGATAAAGCTGGATATGACAACGTTAATTCCTGTTCCCGGACAGAAGACAACACAGTCACTCAACTACGGTAACACCGTTCTTGTTCTAGGCGACATAGCTACATCTGGATTAAACAATGTTTCATCATCATGAGTGTAAATCCAACAGATATGCAAGAGGACGCCACTCCTACAGTTCCAGACACAAGGATCCGGACACTAACAGAGAAAGGACAAGAACAATATTCACAGACATGTGATAAATATTGTCAAGACATAGAGTATTTATGGACAATGCTTGATGTCCTGCTCCGAGATGCAGGCGATCATCCCACTAACTTAATGGACCAGTTAAGCCTGGGTCAAAACATTGCACAAGCAAACACCAGGTACCAAAAACAACTCGGGGCCTATAAGGACTTCCCGAAATCTAGCTGGACCGAAGACAGCAAATATGAATTGGAAGCCTGTGCAATGTTATCAGGCTTCCGGAAACAAAGGATAGACGCCGTTCTGTGTAATCTACAGGAAACAAGCCAGGCTTTGACGCCAAAGAAAACGTCAAAGGCACCTAGTAGCAGCTCATCGTCCCAAAACAGTAAATTCCTTTCGCAAGGTGGGACGTCAAGACGTACAGACGTTTCCACACTGTTAAAACGTAAGAAGGCTAAAGCGGAATAGCAAGCCTTGCTTTCGCAGAAAAACAGGCAACTTTGTCAAAACAGGAAGCCCTGCTAGAAGAAACAACAGCTCGCCAAGAAGCGATAACAGCTCGGAAGAGAGCCGAGTTCAAGGCTGACCAAACATTGTTGGAAGCACAAAAGGAAGCGGATATGGCAGAAACCGGAACTGAAGTCCTGGTAGACGATAGTAGTCAAACAGGAGTTGATAGTGAAGACCAGCGAAGTCAGCTGCCATTAGATGAAGCAGACCCGCTCCAACGGGTTCAACAGTATGTTGCAGAACACTCCTTCAATGTAACAAACGAGGAGGTGCAAAATATCCCGTCAGTAGTATTTGGGTCCTCCAGACCACAGGAAGTTACGACAACTCCAACAGTAGTATATGGGTCCTACAGACCACAGGAAGTTACGTCAACTCCAACAGCAGTATATGGAGCACCGAAAGTAACATCTACTCCAGCTTATGCTGGACCACCTCGTAAATCTCAGTCTGTTACATTTCAGCTTAACAGAGATGCACCAGCGTTTGAACCATCACGTCAGCACTTATCACGTGACACATCAATACCAAGTTCACATGCAGTAAACCTGAAGGATGACAGGACTGTGAATCAGACTTTAGATATAACTAGATTCCTTCTCCATAAGGAAATACTGCTATCTGGTCTTACTAATTTCAACGACCGTGCTGAATCCTACTTTGATTGGAATAAAAGCTTCAAGTCTGATATTGATGAAGCCAAAGTGTTTGATTCACAACAGTTAAACCCCCTAGTAAAATGGCTCGGAGTTGAGTCTTCAAAACAGGCTGAAAGTATAAGGAGGTCATGTGAGAACCCAACAAAATGTCTCAGAATGCTGTGGGATCGCTTAGATACCAGGTATGGATCCCCTGAAATGGTGGAAGCTTCAATAATGAACAGATTGGAACTTCCCAAAAATAACAAACAAGGACATTGCACGTCTATATGAATTTTCCAATTTATTGTCGGAAATAGAACACATCAAACAGAATCCAAAATTCCAGTCACTTCTTGGATATTTCGAATCGTCATCTGGGATAAGGCCAGTTGTCAGTAAGCCCCTTATGGACTCCAAGAAAAATGGACAACGTTAGCCTCAAGTTATAGGTCGTCCCGGAATGTACCATTTCCACCATTCACTGAATTCTCCAGATTCTTCCGGGAAATAAGCATAATTAGAAATGATCCTGGATTCTGTTATGAACAAGAACAACAAACAACTCCAAAGTATTCTGGAAGGAAACCACTCGTGGCCAAAACCCGGGTAGCATCTCACAAGACTGATGTCGACAGATCATGTCCAAACAAGCCCAGGCAAGACATTGGGGCACCCTGCCCCAGTGTATAGAGAATGGAGCACCAGACAGGTGCGTCATACACAACACAAGACATTCATTAGACGAATGTAGAGGATTCAAGTCCAAATCAATTGAGGAGCGGAGAGAGATCCTCAAACAAAACAACCTATGTTTTAAGTGTTGCGCCTCTACAGCCCACAGAAGCAGAGACACACAACTGCCTTACATGTAGTTAAGAGTCAGGCAAGAATCTTCAGTTGGCATCGTACAACATCACGGCCGGGAGACAGAAACATCACGGCGGGGAGACAGAACAACAGAACGGCGGGGAGGCAAGTAATGCCAGCAGTACTGACAGAACAGTAAAGTCGTCTTGCACAGAAATCTCTGGAAATAACACATGCAAATCATTTGCCAAGATCATCCCTGTCAGAATACATCATAGGAACAACTTCGACAAAACCATTGAAATGTATGCAGTTCTTGATGACCAAAGTAACAGATCCCTGGCATCACCTGAGTTTTTTATTCTTCAACATTGAAGACAAACCAGAAAATTATACCCTGACCACTTGTTCAGGTCGTATTGCCACCAGTGGCAGAAGAGCTAAAGGGTTTATAGTCCAATCATTACACAGACAAGAAGAGCTAGAATTGTCAGTTTTAGTAGAATGTGATTACATTCCCAGCAGCAGAGACGAAATCCCGTCACCAGATTCTGGCGTACACTCTCCACACATGAAAGATATAGCTGGAAGAATCCCGCATATTAAAGATAGCAGGAAGATAATGCTGCTTATAGGAAGAGACCTTCCCGAAGTTCACCATGTCCTAGATTATAGATATGGACCACCTGGATCACCTTTCGCCCGTAAATTAAGACTGGGCTTGGTCGTCATTGGAGAAATCTGTCTGGACTATCAACATGTACTCCAGACTTATCTGTGAAGAAAACATTTGTCCTACCATCTGGCCAACCTACGACACTAAGACCATGTGAAACTAAAATTTGTGTACGGGAACCAGATCCCGCTTGTTTCAATACTGCAACTAAAACAGTAGACATACCAGAATATGATATCTTTGCTAAGACAAATGATGACGACAAACCAGGAATGTCGTATGAAGATAAAACATTTATGAAACAAATAGACTACCAGTTTGTAAAAGACTCCACAGGTAGTTGTATATCTCCGTTGCCATTTCGGACACCAAGACAACGAATTCCAAACAACAGGCAACAAGCTGTTAAAAGAGCGGAATTCCTCGAAAACAGTCTGAGGAGGAACGCCCTCAAAAGAGAACACTTCTTAGAATTTATGTCAAAGATATTAGACAACAACCATGCGGAAGTTGCTCTGCCACTGCAAGAACAAGAAGAATGTTGGTATTTACCGTTGTTTGGAGTGTACCATCCCAACAAACCTGAACAGATCAGGTTTGTGTTCGATTCCTCCGCAAAGTTCGACGGAGTATCCCAAAACAGTGTTTTGATGTCTGGTCCAGACCTATCAAACAGCTTACTGGGAGTCCTGTTTCGTTTCAGGAGAAAGATGGTTGCTATTACTGCTGATGTTCAGCACATGTTTCACCGCTTTGTAGCGAGGGAAGATCATAGAAACTGAGATTCCTTTGGTATAAAGACAATGATATTGATAAGGGATTGATAGAGTACCGAATGAGAGTTCATGTCTTCGGCAGCAGCCCATCCCCAGCAGTGGCAACGTTGTGGCTACGCAAGACAGTACAGGCCGCAATGCCAGATTACGGCCAAGATGTTACAAATTTTGTGACTAAAGATTTTTATGTTGTTGATGGCTTAACTTCGTTCCCAACAGCAGAAGAAGCCATCAAGGTCGTCAAAGACACACAAGCAGCATTGAAGAAGTACGGAAATCTCAGTTTGCACAACTTCGCATCCAACAGTACTGAAGTTATGTCTGCATTTCCAACAAGTGATTTAGCTACAAACTTAAAAGATTTGGATCTTGAAGCCAACAAAAAACCACTTCAGCGTAGCCTTGGACTGATATGGGATGTCAACACAGACATGTTCCTTTTACAGCTGTCGCTGAACACGAAGCCTGTAACGAGACGAGGTGTTTTATCTACAAATAGCAGCATTTATGATCCACTTGGATTCTTAGCCCCAGTGATCATCCAAGGGAAGTTGATTCTAAGAAAACTTACTTCAACAACAGTTGATTGAGACGAACCAGTCCCGGATGATATTGCCTCAGAATGCGAAACTTGGCGAGATGAAGTACAAGGACTAGAAACATGACATGATAGTGAGATTCGTCCTCATGTTTCTCCAGAGATCTCTGTTGCCAAAAACACTTGCAACAGCAGATAATCCTACATGGGGACTGAGAGATTCAAGCACTTCTCAGCCTGGAGTGCCCTAATACGTGGAATTGCATTCCTGAAACGTTCAGCCCGTTTTCGTCTGAACGGGAGTTCAAAGCTGAACCTGACAACACTTCACTTCATGAAGCAGAAGACTTTGTTATATCATCAGTACAACGCGAAGTTTATGAAGAGGATATAGACTGTATAAGTCACAAGATGTCTGTTGACAAAAGAAAGTCGATTGCAAATCTCAATCCACTTTTGGATGAAAAAAACTTTTCCAGATACTTCTCTGGATATTCCTGTTACAAGAATATTCAAAACTACAAATAATTTCTTCGTAGGAAGTGGAAGACTCCGGTACATCTCTACCTGGATAGTACTGTATTCTACTTTACCGTATTTATCTCTCATCTGTTAATTCAAATCAGTTAACGATCACCGAAATAATTCGTCTGGTGGAAGATAGTGTATAAAATGTATATAAATTATATTCAGAAATATTGTTAATAGAATATAATAAATTTCTGTAGTTTACTTAAAGAAAAGTGAAATCAAGTAGATATCAGACGGGGAGTGTATTGTCACAATTAGTGTTTTGTCACGACAAACATGGAGATATTCTGATTGCACCGTGTGTATGTTAAATAATTAGTTCCGTTTCCCGACTTCACCTTCTCTCAGAATCGCATCCAGAACGTAGACGAATGTTCAGATAATCGTTTGGAATTTGGAACCTAGTTCAATAACAGTGTGAGATATATTGTTATATTTTCATTATATTTGGATGAAGATTGATCTATTCAACGTTACTTCACAACAGATTGTTGTGAATATCAGCTGTACACGTTGATTGCATAATTTGCTATAAATATCGATTTTAACAGAATGTTCATCTCACACTGAAACGTACAACTGTTGATTATAATATTTACAAGTTTCTTCACGGCATTTCAAAGTTTTTATATGATATTTTCGTCTAGAAGAGGAAGATGAAAACCGTTATTCAGTTGCATAATTCATATAAATATAGAATGTATGGCAAGCAACTAGCGACATTTAAATACATCCAGATTTAATTATGGAAGACTAATTCCATTTATTTCAGCCATTTAAACTGTGTTTATCCGTGAATTTACCAGAACCTTACGTATAATATTACACTTAAAATTTCACTGATGTCCTATTTCAACGAAAATTGGTTTCTAGGTAGATTTTGAGGCTGCAAATAAGGTGGAATTATCAAATTGGTTGTCTGGGGTGATATCGGCTACGGTATTGCTCGCAATTGCAAATGTCGTTTTATTTAAAATTTGTAAACCTGTTCTGGTAAATAGATTGCTGGACGTAAAACTTTTACAAATCAATTTAATTATGCCTACCATTTTCTTAAATCCGTAGACAACTTGATCTGAAAAAGTTCATCAATGAATCGGCGATTGTCTGCTGGTGGACTGATTTTCCTCGAGGGCATCACTAACGCGTTACTCACTACTGTGGTGCTGACAAGAACTGTTTGCTCTCTGTTAGCATTTATGCATCTAATGTTCTTCAAAATGATTCGATTTTTTTCACTTTAGAGACATAAGTTGTAAAAAAGAACAGATTGCAGAAACAAATTTTACAGTAACTTCAGTATTTAGTTGGGTCTATGCCTCTGTTGGTGTTGGTGGACTGTTTGTGCTCGAGGGTATCCACACGTTCTGAAGTTTATGCAAAAACCGATATTAAATCGAATCTATTTTTTGTAATTTTTTTTTAAACCAAGGAATACCTATCACAAGCAAAGCTCTATTATTTGCAGATTTTATGTTACCATTAAAATCATATTTGATATTTGTTCTCCTCATATCAGTTCTAGTAAATCATTTGGTTTATGGTCTTCAAAATGTTTTAATTCAATTTGCAGAGAAGAGACACAAGTTGTCAATAGGGAACCAGGGACCATACATACATGTATGTATAGTCCCTGATGGAACTAATTCTACCATTACTTTGGTATTAAGTTATTTGAATATTTTATGACATTTGTCATAAAACTACAACAAACTGTAAAATTATAATCAGGAAGACAGACTCATTGACATTCCGTCGCACTATTTTTCTAAATTGGCAATTATTTTTACTCAAGACGAAACAGAATAGAAGTATCTCTGTTTGGCAGAATTGGTAAACTCTGTGGTTGATTTGCAACCTATCTTCAAATAGCCTCCTGGCATGTTTATTGCAGGTTATTGTTGAAATGTTGCTGATTACAGTTGAAGGTCTCATAGTGACTTCAAGATAAATAACAACAATAAAAGCGTTGTTCCATTGCTTGTTTTTAACATGTATTTGTAGAGACTTTGTATCATGTGCACTTACTACATATACCTATCATTGATTATTTTCATGGTACAAAATATAGTTAGGCAATTTATTACTTTTTGCATATTTTCAACAGTTTTTAATGCATTTACTGCCAATTAAGTCGTTTCACTTACCGTGTCAATACAAAAGGTCCATTTCTACTCATACATTGTACCTCTGTGTTGGTTCCTACAACTTCTATAATGTAAGGTTTACGACAGGCATAATTTGAGACTGCACCAGGGTATGGTCCAATAATCTGTTTATATGGGCTTCCTAACCGCCAAAGACATGGCCACTGGCATAGTGCGTCACCTGCGTCATATAATATGAAAAAAATCTACCAATGTACTGAGTGCATACACTCGATTCTGAATATCATTTACCGTTAAATTATACAGATAGCGTAAAGAACAGTAAATTGAAAACATTGATTTTCTTGTCAATGGAAGCATACTGTATATACGAGCCTTAAATAATTTTAAATAGTTGACTCTAATATTTAAACATGTTAAAGACAGGAGTATTCCTTTAGATGGACGTATATTTCATTATTATTATTTAATTTATTTTTCATAAATACTATTATTACTTTAATGATTATTTATTTTATTTTTATTTTTATTTGCATTTTTTTTTCTTATTCCCCCTTTATCGAAAGGTGAGAGTTTTATAATGGCTGTGAATAAGATATCAACGACAAAGATCAACTTTTTTGTCTGGTGACGAAATCATCTGTTTGGCAAAAGGTAGTGCTTGCTTGGTATATTGACCAACAATGACAAGAGAAATCCAAAAAAATTCTATGTTGATATTATAGATATTATACCAGGTTGAAGGGGAACTGAATAAGGGGAAAGTGTATAACCAAGAGTTACATCAATTTTATTCCTTCGCTATTCTGCTGGCGTTGTTTCATAACATGATAGCAAAATATTAAAGCGACTTTACTTTTGGGAGAATTTTATAAATTATCAAGACTTTTATTTTCGTCTCCTCATATTTTAAGCATTCTTTAGATGCCATACCACGTTTAAAAAAATAATGAAACTCAATTCTTGTTGTAGACCCGGAAATCAATTCTGAAAATCAATTCGCCTAGAAAAGACCATAGCAGAAACTTGCTGTTTGAATCTCTGTTTTTCTACGATCAACATTAATAACTTTAATAGATATATCACTGTATTATCTGGAAAGGAGTAAACTTGTTTCCAATCCGGTGTTGTAATTTTATAACAATAAATATGTTTAAACTAAAAAAAGAATTATTATATACCCTAAAGTTGTTTGAGAATTCCGGCCCAAACCTAAAATAAAATAAATGTAGTAAAACTTCATGATACAAAACTTCCATCGAGACCTGGAGTAAATTTCATGGAACGTTTTTATTGAAAAATGTCTAACATTTGACATTATGCCAATTCATTAAAAAGAATAAAATTATTGCCGGAAATGTTAAAAAAAACAAAGGCAATACAATGCTTAGCTGAACAAAAGACGCGCTATTTTCAAAAATCAAAGTCTATTGACATGACAAAAAAAAACATGAAAAATAAAGACATGAAAAATATCTATGATAACCATAAAAAATCCAAAACTAAAAACACAACATTCAAACCTAAAGCACTAATAATATTAACTTCCTTACCGAGATTGTCAGGTTAACGCGGAATCAGTAAACCATAGCAAGATAATTCGTAAACGATAAGTAGCATCGCTTAGATGGGTTTATCGCATAAATTTTATCATTAAACTCTACTTTGCTGCGATAAAATAAATCTATTACATACTTAGCACAGATATGTACTGGTTTGCATATGTATTATAGCCGGAAGTTAACAGTCCATATCAACATACCAGTCTGATATGGCCATCACAACATACCCAGTCTGATATGACCATATGCCGTATCAGAACGTTGATATATGGCTTCTTCAGCCCGGGTATGATGATAATTCCTAATTTGAAGTATACAATAAACAGATTAAGACATGACCGTTTCCATTTCAGCACGGTTATCATCCCTCGGCTCATGCCTTGTGCTAATATGGCAGTCTCGGGATGATAACCGTGCTGATATGGAAAGGGTATATTTATCAATTTGCAAAATTGGTAAGATATATCAATGACCGTTGATACAATTTTCTCATCTTTGCAACGCGGGAACCATACTTATGGATAAATCTTTCTCTGTGGTCGATTAATTCATATTAATGCCACAAAGATGAGATGATCAATCGCAACGATTCGTTTATCGCATTTAAGTAAACGATAAACTCAACTTTGCGGCGATAATATGTATTTGTCGAATTAATGTGGTTCAACTAGCTTAAAATTTTTGTCCTATTTACTTGCGTCACATCTTTCAATGATGGAATGGTATGTTTTTGGCATTTAACGTTTGAAAAAAAAATACATACCTCTGCTGACGACAAGTACAAACATAAATACTCCAAGTAATACTGATTGCATGGTGTATTAAAATATTGCTGAAATTATCCTTAAATAATCATACTTCAAAGTGACGACTTGCTAGTATTACTAACTAACCTATTACTTACCTATTGAGAATGAATTAACTCCTTAACATTTACTTACATGTAATGCTAAAGTGATGCAACAGATGTCTTTCTTCATTTTACACATACATGTGTATCAATTAGATGTATTGGCTTAATCCTATAATGGAAGCGCGTCAATTTCGAATGGAAGATTGTGGATCATTTCGTAAAATTGGCGTCGTCCACCCGTCTGCCACTATTTTGCGTCCCGAACTCTACCTTCATTTTCTGGTTTAAGGGTTTTATTTTGCCATAGAATTTTTGCATTAGTTTTTCAGATCTGCAAAAAGTTTTCGAAATAAAATCTTGGCAAAAAATTTTAACATGCTACCTCTTATTTTAGTAATTCTTTGGTATCTAATATGATTCTAAATACTTCATTTTGACATATGATTTCAGTTTTGGTAAATTTGCTGAATCTCTCAAATACCATTACTTGATTTGGAATTATACCTAGAAACATTACTTTTGGCAGAAGTTGCTAAAATAAAAGGAGTAGATCACATGGTGCATTTTCAAAACAATTGATTACAATTTAGTGAACTTTTTAGATTTTTAATGACTACTTATTTTTATATATTTCTACATAGGAACTATTATGCAAAGAATGTATCATGAATAAATGAAACATGGTCACTTATTGAAGTTCAAACAAAAATTCTTAGAATTTAAGTTTAATAAACTTGCTGAAATGATAAAAAAACACTCTTTTTTCTGAGTTCTACCTATCAGCCATACTTTTAGAACAAAAGGATTAGAACAAACATTTACAACATTCGACTTCAAAAACATTTGTATTGATTCCTGTTTTAGTTCTAAAATGATTTTTTTTTCAGTTCTTCCTTGCAAACCATATATATGTTGATATATTTTAGAAAATTTCCTGGAACTCTCAAATACTTCTAGCTGCTGGGAATTTTACCTAGTATTAATAATTTCTTAGTGTGTTTTAATAAGAACAAACAAATTAACCTAGCTGGTTAAAATGATGATTCCAACATGGCCAAAATATCTGAAACTCTTGAAGACCAGTTTATAATTACTACAATTCTACTTAATAATCATATATCCTTGAATTTCTAATTGCAAACAAGTAACTTTCAATAATTGAATCAGTTCAAAAATGTTTAGAATATTTTTATACCCTGTGTCTAGAACACATGTTAACCATGTGGTTATAAGAAAAAGGAATGCATTAAGCATACTGGAGGTCTGCCTGACAAACATCTTTTAAAGTTCTTATAGCAGAACAGTAAAATAGAATAAAAAAGATAACAGGAAACACCTACAATAGCCGAAAAACATAGCCACATAAAACAATAAGTAAATAGGAACTGCACAAGAAAAAAAAAACACAATAAAAATACAAAAGACAAACGTAAACAACGATAGGAACCTGGGACAGCCGGACTTGGTACCGGCACTGGCAAAAGCCAGCGGTAGGGGTAAACCGGTTTATGGGCACCACACCTCCCCTTTCTCTGTCCCGTTTCCCTATAGTATAATAAACATACGAATAAAACCCATACAAGTAGAATACTAACTCCATGACCACAAGCTTGAAAAGAAAAATGGGGGAACAAACTATATAATTAGAGGTGTAGTAAATACACAATCGCTATCTGATCCCAGAGTATTCACATAAGATTATTAACAAACATCTACACGAAGGGGTGCAAACACACACACATAATGTAAAAAAAAACTACAAATATACATAAATAATGCCATCTGATCTATTCCCTTGTAAGCCGAGTTCACGGAAGTTGAGTTCATTTGATATAGGTTTATTGCAATTCATGAATATGAAAAAGAAAGGAAATGGGGTAAAGGTCAAGGAGACAACATCCCATATCCAGGTTAAAACGACCCAAAACAAAGCATCTAGNTTCAACACAGTGAGGAACCTCACACCATACAGCAAGCCCTAAATGACCCCAAAAGGGTAAACAAGTGGATAAATCAATGGAAACAAACCACATCCAATAACCCAAATATCAAGAAACTAAAATTTTATAAGAAGACACGGACAAGCCAATCACCAACATATTCCTGATGTTTATACCGGTTGAACAAATATCTATTTCAGGTTATGTTTAATGTTTTAATCTCGGTTTTTGAAATTTGAATATTGACCTTGATGTCAACATTTCTGTGTTTTAAATGAGTGATCTGCAAAGGAGTGATAGTTTAAAAAACAAACCCCACATTGTCTAAACCCCAAGTCCTAACCTCGAAATAATACCATGCTTGAATGTAGAATTGGTGTAAGCAGACAATCATCATCTGCTTGCCTAAGTAAATAACGACATTCAATTTTCACAAACTTCAGTTGGCTTCAAGAAACCCAAAACCTAAAGGTTGATCAAGTAATATATTTTTGAATGTACAAACACCGTCTGGCCTAACCTTTGCAAGAATTAGTGGTGCAACACATCAATATAATGAAATAGTGAATAACATCCTTATGTACATAGCATCGTACTCAGGCCAAAACTACGAATTCATTTCTTTTCAAAATGTTTTGATTTGATCTGCACTGAAGATACATGGTTGTCGAAATGCTCATATGCAGAAACTAAATTCACATTAACTTAGGTATTTTGCTATTTTTTAACTTTTAAACCAAATTTCCAATAAAACCTTTACGGTACCGTACATTTTCTGAAAGGTTCATATGGTACTATATGGTGTGAGGTTCTTCATTGTGTTGAAGACAGTAGGGGTGACCCCTAGATGCTTTGTTTTGGGTCGTTTTAGCCTGGAGATGGGACATTTATCCCACAATTTCCTTTCTTTTTCATATAATTCCTCTAAAAATCCAGCATGCCTTTAAAGCATTCCAAGAAACTTCAAAAGGATTGACACCTTCAGTTGTAAATAGCATTGATATGTTTGCATTATTTTTAGCTCACCTCACGATAGTGAGGGGGGCTTATGTGATACCCCTAGCGTCGGCGTCGGCGTCCGCGTCCGGTTAGGAAGAATGGTTAAGGTCCATTCCTGCTTACTGACATGCCCCACATCAACCATATTGGTATGCCTGATGCATTTTGGGAAGACAACTGGAATGCATGCTTCGGATGCTGTCTCTGACCTACATTTTACGCATGAGCGACTTGGTTAGGTAGAATGGTTAAAGTCCATTCCCGCTTACTGACATGGCCCACATCAAGCATACTGGTATGTATGATGCATTTTGGGATGAGGACTGGAATGCATGCTTCCGATGTTGTCTCTGACCTACATTTTACGCATGAGTGACTTGGTTAGTTTGTATGGTTAAAGTCCGTTCCCGCTTACTGACATGCCCCACATCAACCATATTGGTATGCATGATGCATTTTGGGATGAGGACTGGAATGCATGCTTCAGATGCTGTCTCTGACCTACATTTTACGCATGAGCGACTTGTTTAGGTACAATGGTTAAAGTCCATTCTTACTTACTGACATGGCCCACATCAAGCATACTGGTTTATATGATGCATTTTGGGATGAGGACTGGAATGCATGCTTCCGATGTTGTCTCTGATCTACATTTTACGCATGAGTGACTTGGTTAGGTAGAATGGTTAAAGTCCATTCCCGCTTACTGACATGCCCCACATCAACCATTTTGGTAAGTAAGATGCATTTTGGGATGAGGACTGGAATGCATGCTTCGGATGCTGTCTCTGACCTACATTTTATGCATGAGCGACTTGGTTAGGTAGAATGGTTAAAGTCCATTCCCGCTTACTGACATGGCGCACATCAACCATACTGGTATGCATGATGCATTTTGAGATGACAACAACAATGCATGCTTCGGATGCTGTCTCTGACCTACATTTTATGCATGACTGAATATGTTTAAATGAATGATTATTATCCATTCCTGGTTATTTACATGTGCAACATGTGACAATGCTGTGTAACGAGGTGAGCTTAGCAGGCTGTGGCTGCTTTCTATGTTTACTTGAAATGACAATATTTAAAATACGACATTATGTATGATAATATTAATTTTATGCATTTTTTGTTCTTATGTTACGATTATTGCAGATTATAAAAGTAATAGAGGACAAATGTCAGTAACGCAGAGACAGGGAGTGATCACATGTATTCCTAAAGAGAGCAAGTCGAAACAGTATCTTAAAAATTGGCGACCAATAACACTATTAAATTCAATATGTAAATTGGCATCCAGTTGTATAGCAGAAAGGTTAAAGTCTGTGTTATCATATCTTGTTAGTACCGATCAAACAGGATTTATCCCAGGAAGATATATTGGTGAAAATTGCCGTTTAATTTATGATATTCTTCATTATACAGAAGAAAATGATATTCCAAGAGTACTATTACTTATAGATTTTGAAAAAGCTTTTGATTCCATTTCTTGGTCTTTTTTATATGACACTCTTAATCTTTTTAATTTCGGTAATGGCATTTCAAAATGGATCAAAACTTTTTATAAAAATATAACGTCAGCTGTTACTCAAAATTGTTTTCCTTCAGATTTTTTTCAGTGTGCAAAGAGGCTGTAGACAAGGGGACCCTTTATCCCCTTACATCTTTCTATTATGTGCTGAAATTTTAGGCATTTTGGTCAAAAGGAATGAGGAGATATCTCAATATGATGATGACACTTCATTGATTCTTGATGGATCTCCTGCCTCTCTTGATGCCTCTCTTCGTGTTCTTCAGTTTTACGCTGAAATCTCGGGACTTAAGATTAANAATGCATGCTTCAGATGCTGTCTCTGACCTACATTTTACGCATGAGCGACTTGTTTAGGTACAATGGTTAAAGTCCATTCTTACTTACTGACATGGCCCACATCAAGCATACTGGTTTATAGTAGATTTACATAGAATACCGTCCTTGAATTATAAACCGAAATTTCATGAAATAGAAATTACTCTAAAATAGATGGTCAAAGCAGATACTTACACCTTTTGGGAGGATTACTATTATTAAAACCCTGATCATTTCCAAACTTAACCATCTATTTTTAGCCATGCCAGAACCAGATGAAAATACGTTGCGACAGTTAACGTGTTAACTGTTTTCATATGTCTGGGATGGTAAACCAGATAAGGTAAAAAGAGATGTCATCGTCCAAGACTATGGTTTGGGTGGATTAAAAATGATTAATTTGAAAGCTTTTATTCAGGGGCTTAAACTAACCTGGATCAGACGACTGTTTACCTCTGATTCTGGTTGGGTTAAACTACTGAAACTCAATGAAAATAAAGATCTGTCTGTATTTGCATATGGTGGACCAAACAGTACCCCAAAAAATAAATTTTGGGAAGAAGTTTTTAGGTCCTGGAGTAATTTAAAAAATCTGTTGAAACCAAAAATTCAGCAGATATTCTGTGTAGTCCTTTATTGAAAAATGAAAATGTAAAAGTCGGCGATTCTAGTGTATTTTATAAGAATTGGGCTGAACGTGGAATATGGACTATTAATGATCTTGTCGATAGTCAAGGAAATGTATTATCTTTTCAAGAGTTTCAACGTAATTATAATTTCAGACCTATGTTTTTACAATTTTATGGCATTGTCCATAGTGTGAAAGGATGGATTAAACTTATAAATATCAATGTGTGTGAGAAAATAGCACAACCATTAGTACCCTTTGGCCTTAATGTATTTTTTATATCAAAAATGGGTTCAAAAGGTATGTATTATGTGCTGAACCGAAGTAAAATAAATATTTCAGCAGAACAGAAGTGGGAGGTTATTTTAAACAAAAGACATATTGATTGGGAGATGATTCATAGACACTGTTTTAAATACTCAATAAATACAAAACTCTGCTGGCTCCAATACAGAATCATACACAGAATTTTGGGTACAAATGAGTTATTGTACAAAATAAAACTTAAAAACTCTGAAATGTGTTGTTTCTGTAATGAAGTACCAGAAACAATTGAACATCTGTTTTGGGGTTGCCACAAAATTTCTGATCTGTGGCAAAAACTTAACAGGTGGATCTTTCAAAAAACATTAATCGAATTGCCACTGAATTTAGAAGTTGTAATATTTGGCTTTTCGAAACTCTCCAACCTAAACCTAGTTAGAAACAAAATTTTTATGATAACAAAATTTTATATCTATAAAACCAAAGAAAGAGAAGAGGATGTGAACATAATAGGGTTAAAAAATATTCTAAAGGAAAACTTGATGCTTGAAAAATATATATCTTTTAAATATTTTGAACTTGAAAGGTACCATTCTTGCTGGAGCCCCTGGTCCCAAATTTTTGAAGATTAGGATATATATAAGGGGCCCGACAAACCTGGACAACTTACTTAAAACTCTGGATAAGCATTATATATATATATATATATACTTATAGTATTAAGATATGTTTAGTTTTGATGTTTATTCTGCTACTCTTTTGAGTTAATATTCTCATACCTGTATCTTCCTGTGACTAACCAAATGGCTTTGTTTTGATCAAGTTTAGTTTTTGTTTTTGTTTATTTTTGCCACTTTGGCTTAGCCCTTTCTTTGGTTTCAACTATTATGCATGTCTTATGTTGTAGTAATCAACAATTCATTATGTTTTTCATTTTTTCTCTTATTGATTGCATGCATTGTTTGTATGTTTTATATGAGTGTGCTTTGTATATATGTATGTGTTTGTACAATTATTTATAAGTATTCATTAAAAAGAATAGAAGATAATCTAATAAAAAAGTGCTTTGAACATTTGATTATAATTCAAGCTAAAAGATCCTACTTTCAGTGGTGAACATTGCAAAATATACAACTTAATGATCTTTTTATATCACACAATGGCAAGTCGGAGGATAACTGTCCTATCTTTATATGATCTGCATGAAAGGGATATAAGTTGTCGAAATCATTAGGGTTTGAATTTTAGTCGGCATACCGTTTATACATAGTATCCCATATTTAAAGAAAAGACCTCCTTTTATACTAAAACTACACTGGTATAAAAATAAATTTTTCAATAAATGTTATTTGCAATAGGGATATCGATAGTATGCGATATGGTGTAAATACCATCTAGTACTCAAATTTTGTACAAATTTACTGAAAACATGCAACAATGAGGATATCGATAGTATGCGATATGATGTTAATGTCATCTTGTACTCAAATTTGGTACAAATTTACTGAAAATATGCAACAATAGGGATATCGATAGTATGCGATATGGTGTAAATGCCCACTAATGCTCAAATTTGGTACAAATTAACTGAAAATATCCAACAATAGGGATATCAATATTATAAGATATTATGTAAATGCCATCTCATAGTCAAATTTGGCACAAATTTACTAAAAATATGCAACAATAGGGATATAGATAGTATGCGATATGGTGTTAATGCCATCTAGCACTCAAACTTGGTACAAATTTACTGAAATATGCAACAATAGGGATATTGATAGTATGCGATATGGTGTAAATGCAATCTAATAATCATATTTGGTACAAATATGCTGAAAGTATGCAACAATAGGGATACCGATATTATGCGAAATGATGTAAATGCCATCTAGTACTCAAATTGGTACGAAAATACTGAAACATGTGACAATAGGGATATCGATAGTATGCAATATGGTGTAAATGCCATCTAGTACACAAACTTCGTACAAATTTACTGAAAATATACAACAATAGGGATATCGATAGTATGCGATATGATGTTAATGTCATCTAGTACTCAATTTTGATACAAATTTACTGAAAATATGCAACAATAGGGATATCGATAGTATGCTATATATATGGTGTAAATGCCATCTAGTACTCAAATTTGGTACAAATATACTGAAAATATGCAACAATAGGGATATCGATAGTATGCGATATGATGTAAATGTCATCTAGTACTCAAGTTTGGTACAAATTTGCTGAAAAATGCAACAATAGGGATATCGATAGTATGCGATATGATGGAAATGCCATCTAATACTCAAATTGGTACAAAAATACTAAAATTTACAACAATAGGGATGTTGATAGTATGCGATATGATGTACATGCCATCTAGTACTCAAATTTGGTACAAATTTACTGAAAATATGCAACAATATGGATATCAAAAGTATACGATATGGTGTAAATGCCATCTAGTACTCAAATCTGGTGCAAATATTCGGAAAACATGCAACAATAGAGATATTGGTAGTATACGATATGATGTAAATGCCAATTTATACTCAAATTTGGTACAAATTTACTGAAAATATGCTACAATAGGGATATTGATATTATGCAAAATTGTGTAAATGACACCTAGTACTCAAATTCTCTATTTATATTATAAATGAGGGTTTTAAAGGAGTGGGTCATTGTACGGTGTATAAAAAGTAGAAATAGGTTCTGTTTGACGGAAGAAATATCGAAATTCCTGTGTACAATGTACATTGTACGTAGAATAAGGTCGTGTTTGGTGTACGAATAAAAAGGTTATGGACGCTGTGCGATGATGACCCCTAAGCCTTTGCCGCCTTCATAATAATATGTTAATGTACGCTCGACAATTGAAAGATAAAAAAGGAATACTTAATAAATAAGATGAGGAAAAATGACATTTTAAAAGCGAGAAAAAGCAACACGTGAAATAAAATGCGTAAACGAAAATCTGTATCACCCTCGAGTATTTGTTTTTTTTTATTTATAAATTAGATCTCGACAAACTTCATTTTGTCCTGCAAAAAGACAAAATTCATTTGTTGTATTCATCGGTCACTATACAGTAAAAACCAAAATGCAAATGTATTGTATTGGACATCGTGTATAGTGTAAGGTGTAAAGTGTATGGTGTATGGTGTATGGTGCATGGTGTATGGTGTAAGGTATATGGTGTAATGGTGTATGGTGTGATGGTGTATGGCATATGGTGTAATGGTTCATGGTGTATGGTGTAATGGTGCATGGTGTATGGTGTATGGAATAATGGTGTGATTGGTATGTTTTACTGTACAAGCACTGTATACACCGTATGCTGACCTAAACTAAAGCCCATGCAGTCGAAAAGGCCATCTGTGGAATCTTAATGTACGGTAACTTATCAATGGGTATTAAGTTAAACACCAGCATTTTGCAGAAAGAGAGTCGTTATCATTGGTAAAGGATAGAAGTACAGTGGTTTAAACGTAAACCTCTAATTTCGGGGAGGGGTGAATTAAGAGTCAATGCCCACCCTGGTGATTGCGGAATCTGAAGTTTGAATTTGCACTATGTGACCATTTGTTGAGCTTATCGATGTTTAGTTTCGTCCTTTCAATCATAAATGGGTATTGAGGTATGTCCAAATTGATGTCGTTAAATCAAAACCATGTAATCTCTATTTCCCATTTTCGTACGCTCCTGCTTGTCACGTCATAGCCATTGACCCAAAAAACATCATAAAAAATGAAAATTTACGACATATTCTAAAAAGGTAAAATTAGCGACAGCCACAACCCATCAATTGGAAACTTTAAATGTTGAAGCATGAACGCAGTTGGGGTCAAACAATGGGCTAAGAAAGAAATTGCGAAAAAAAGGAAAAATATCTGAATGGATCAGGTCTATTGATATTGATTGTAATTCGAATGAGGCGCCTAACAACCATCATCAGTCCAAATTCAAAAGCATCTTCAATATTCCTGATGAAGTAAAGAAATTGTCTTTTCGCCATGAAAATTATTATATGTTCTTCAGGCTACAGACGGGTTATATAGCATGACATCCCATGGATGTTTGGTTATATTTCCTGAGGCGACGCCGAAGTCAAAGTCGAAATTAACTCCTGTCGATTCACCATCTTTTTTTCACGTAAGGACGTCGTAAATTTCCATGATAACTTATATTGCCTGGCAGTTTTCCGAATATATGTTGACATTCAGGAAATGCCATCCAATTAAATGTAGGCTTACATCTGTAAATCGGAATATGTTTTCATACAACTGACAAGGTCTATAACAACATCACATTTAACTGTGAAAGGCACAAAATTGAGTGCTTTATATTCATGAAATGAGTATTGGCAATTCATTGGCACAAAACCCAGGGATGAAGCTTTGAACAATTAAAAAAAAGTATAGTCGTCTTCAATTGATATCAATGTAAATAAGGAAAACAATCAGCTGTCTTTAATCAAGGTGTGGTATTGAAATTAATTCACCTGTCGAGATCATCAGGCCTCCGTCTTCGGTATTATAATGCACTCTATTCAGTAAGCTATCGATTTCTGGGATGGAGTAATCGCAATCAGTAATCGTAATCGATTGTAATCGATTACATTTTCCTCAGTAATAACATGTAATCAGTAATTATTGAACTTTATGATTACAAGTTATCATATATGTAATCGTATACTGAGTGAATAAGTGCTGTAAACATGATTGATTTTAATTACATTTTGATTACATCAGAAAAAATGCATTATGATATGGGATTTTTTTAAATGTCTACCTTTTTTTACATTACATGTGTTACTTATATTGAGTAATTTCCTTTTTCACTGCTATCATGTAGAAATATATATAATTTCAATTTTACGATTTAATAAAAAAAAATGTTGTAATTCTTTTTTTCGAATGGGCATAATGGCCAAATATCAAATGACGAAACGGTTCTTGAATATAAAGTATTTTATCAAAGTCGGAGTATTTTGTTCTTGTTTGATTCATTTTGGTAAGTAACGAAGTTACACATATAATTTTGTCATAGAAGCAAGTTTTTCCCCAATAAACCTAAACTACATTTTATTTATTTGTAAATCATTACTTTATCTGTGTTAATCATAACATAACAATAACATATTGCATTAGTAATAACTAAAAATAAAGTAAAATACTGTACAAATTAACATAATTAGGTGCTATTGTTGGAGGCTATACACATTTTTGTCACCTCGATTATTTTAAGAGTATCATTTATACTAATTAGAGTTAGATGAAAATGTCATTATTGGTAATTATGTTTATCGCTAATTTGCTTGATTTTCAATTGTTCCCGAGTGACTATAATTCTGTGGAATGTTAGCAACAGCGTACTAATTTGACGTCGCTAACGTTTCATGGAAAAATTAATCCCAAGAAAGAAAGCGCTATATTTAACCAATAATCATATGTTTAACCAAAAAAATATTCCGGTTGAAAAAGAAACATATATATCTGGTAGATATCAATAACATAATTAGCGATAAAAACACTATTAGTAATTTGTTTTGCTCGGATGGATTTCTCAGCTAGTATTGCATCTCGTGCGATATAATCTCGTGCTATCGCACTCGATGCAATACAAGCAGAGAATTCCATACCCGCAAAACAAATTACTAATAGTATATATTAATTGACGGTTAAATTGTCTTTAAGTGCAACAACAAAATATGAACTGTCAGATGTTGCGGTCATTTTTTATGATTTTCATCACAATCCTTAAATTCTGTATAATACATATAATGTTCCTGCTTAGATATTTATGTATTACTTTGCTAAAATATGTCATTCATTGCTTATGCCAATAAATAATTTATTTTCTCTTTATTCATGTGTGGAAAAAAATATTTGAGGTAATCTTGTGAAATTATGCCGTAATCATGATTACTGGGACAAAATTAATTATTTGGAATCGATTACTCTTGAGATTTTGAGTAATAATGATTTAATCGATTACATTTTCCACCCAATTTAATCATGATGTAATCGATTACATTTTAAAGTAATCGACCCTAACCCTGATCAATATTTGAATTGTGACAGATGTTTCTGTTGTATTTGAGAAATGGAAAAAAATAAGAACATCACATTCTTTTTTTACTTTATTTTCTATATTTACGCCGACATCTTCGACAGTTAAATCCATCATCTTCTATTGGTTCAGATCCATAACAGCGAACACCAAGGTATGGATTCTTCACAAAACAATGCTTAGGTATGGTATATCCTACTCCTAAAAATGGGAAGAATATGTAATGTTATGGCGGATTTCCTGGATCTTTAACATATTATATTTGCAATTCATCAATGAACATACCAATATTCCTCTAATAACATCTATTAGAACTCCAAAACTTCTGTCTTTTGTATGATTATCAAACAATCAAAGTCCTAAAGAATTCTATTGTATACTAATTTGCCATCACTGGGGTATCAAGGTTAAGACCTTCGGACAGTACAAATTGGTTTACAATAGAATTCTATAGAACTCTTGATTAACTGATTACCAGGTGTTCTTTTAGGTGTTAATAGAGGAAAAGTTGGTATATTCATTGAAGAATTACAAATATAATACGTTAATGATCCAGGAAATCCGCAATAAACTCATTATAATTCATAAAATGCCTCAAATCTTCAAAAGTAGTCGACAATTTTCTGCAATCGAAGTATACATTAAGCAAAGCGTGGGCTCAAAATGAAACCATTATACTGAAATTCAAATTAATGATTTTGTATCAAAGTAAACATTTAATAGTTTTGTTCAGAATATCCGTCATATTGACTGAAATACAATTCAAGAGGTGGACCATATGATGCAGTTTTTCATATATAAAGCTTACAAGTATTTGCTTCAGCGGTTTCAGAGGAGAAGAAAATGTAAATTTTCCCATAGGGTCCAATGTTAAACCTTAGTTCCGCGCTGGGAGCCATGTATTTTATTGGATGGAAATGAAATGAGCAACCTTTGTAAAGGACCTTGAAAAACATCATTCCTGTAAAGTTTGGTTGAATTTCCTTCAGTGGTTTCAAAGGAGAAGATGAAAATGTGAATTTCCCTTAGGGCCAATGTTAAACTATGTTCAGTACTGGCGGCCATGTTTTTTATCGGATTGGAACGAAATGAGCAATCTTTGTAAAGGACCTTCAGTTCATCATTCCTGTAAAGTTTGGTTGCATTTGCTTCAGTGGTTTCAGAGGAGAGGAAGAAAATGTGAATTTTCCCATAGGGTCCCTTGTTAAACCTAAGTTCCGTGCTGGTGGCCATGTTTTTTATCGGATCGGAAAGAAATGAGCAATCTTTGTAAAACATCTTCCATACATCATTCTTGTAAAGTTTGGTTGAATTTGCTTCAGTGGTTTCAGAGAAGTTGAAAATGTGATTTTTCCCATGGGGCCAATGTTAAACTATCTTCTGTGCTGGCGGCCATGTTTTTTATCAGATCAGAACAAAATGAGCAATCTTTGTTCAGGACCTCAAGTTCATCATTCCTGTAAAGTTCGGTTGAATTTGCTTCAGTGGTTTCAGAGGAGAAGAAAATGTGAATTTTTTCCCATAGGGTCCAATGTTAAACCTAAGTTCCGCGCTGGCAGCCATGTTTTTTGTCGGATCGGAACGAAATGAGCAATCTTTGTAAAGGACCTTACATACATAGTTCCTGTAAAGTTTGGTTGAATTTGCTTCAGTGGTTTCAGAGGAGAAGATGAAAATGTGAAAAGTTAACGGACGGACGACAGACAGACGACGGACGGACGACGGACGCCAAATGATGGCAATAGCTCACCCTGACCCTTTGGGTCAGGTGAGCTAAAAAGAAAGTTTCGCACTGACCAGTGTATATGTAATGTCTAAAATGAAGATTCATTTGTAATTTTTATTACATTTTTCATTTTCATGGAATTTTTTTTACAAAATAATGTGTAAAAGGAAAGTTTTGCATTGACCGGTGTATATGTAATGACTTAAATGAAGATTCATAAGTCATTTTTATCACATTTTTTCATGAAAAAATGTGATATAAAAAAATGACTTATGAATCTTCATTTTAGTGCTTACATATACACCAGTCAATGTGAAACTTTCCTTTTACACATTATTTTGATAAAAATTCCCTTTTTCACGGAATTTTTATCCAACTAATTTGTAAAAGGAATGTTTCACATTGACCGGTGTATATGTAATGACTAAAATGGAGATTCATAAGTCATTTTTTATCACATTTTTTCATTTTCATGGAATTTTTATCAAAATAATGTATAAATGGAAAGTTTCGCACTGACCGTTATATATTTAATGACTTAAATGAAGATTCATAAGTAAATTTTTACTACATTTTTTCATTCTCATGGAATATTTGACATAATCATGTTGTAAAGGAAAGTTTTGCATTGACCAGTATATATTTTATGACTTAAATGAAGATTCATAAGTAATTTTCTATCACATTTTTTCATTATCATGAAATTTTTAACAAAATAATATGCAAAAAGAAAGATTAGCACTGACCGGTGTATATTTAATGAAAAAACTGAAGATTCATAAGTAATTTTTTATTACATTTTTTTTCATTTTCATGGAATTTTTAACAAAATAATCTTGTAAAGGAATGATTTGCATTAAACGGTATATATGTAATGACTTTAATGAAGATTCATAAGTAATTTTTTATCACATTCTTCATTTTCATGGAATTTTTTAAAAAATAATGTATAAAAGGAAAGTTCCTCACTGTCCAGTATATATGTAATGACTTAAATGAAGATTCATCAGTAATTTTTTATCACATTTTTTCATCATAATGGAATTTTTAACAAAATAATGTGTAAAAGGAAATTTTCACATTGATCGGTGTATATGTAATGACTAAAATGGAGATTCATAAGTCATTTTTATCACATTTTTTCATTATATTGGAATTTTTATTAAAATAATGTGTAAAAGGAAAGTTTTGCATTGACCGGTGTATATGTAATGACTAAAATGAAGATTCATAAGTCATTTTTTATATCATTTTTTCATTATCATGGAATTTTTAATAAAATATTATGCAAAAGGAAAGTTTTGCACTGACCCGTGTATATGTAATGAAAAAAATGAAGATTCATAATTAATTTTTTATTATATTTTTTTTCATTTTCAGGAAAGTTTTAACAAAATAATCTTGTAAAGGAATGTTTTGCATTGAACGGTATATATGTAATGACTTTAAGAAAGATTCATAAGTAATTTTTTATCACATTTTTTTATTTTCATGGAATTTTTAACAAAATAATGTATAAAAGGAAAGTTCCTCACTGTCCAGTATATATCTAATGACTTAAATGAAGATTCATAAGTAATTTTTTATCACATTTTTTCATTATAATGGAATTTTTAACAAAATAATGTGTAAAAGGAAAGTTTTGCATTGACCAGTGTATATGTAATGACTAAAATGAAGATTCACAAGTCATTTTTTATCACATTTTTTCATTATATTGGAATTTTTATAAATAATGTGTAAAAGGAAAGTTTCGCATTGACTGGTGTGTATGAAATGAGTAAAATGAAGATTCGTAAGTCATTTTTTCTCACATTTTTTCATTTTCATTGAATTTTTAACAAAATAATGTGTAAAAGGAATGTTTCGTATTGACCGATGTATTTGTAATCACTAAAATGAAGATTCATAAGTCATTTTTTATCACATTTTTTATTTTTATGGAATTTTTATCCAAATAATGTATAAAAGGAAAGTTTCACATTGACCAATGTATTTGTAATCACTTAAATGAAGATTCATAAGTCATTTTTTTCACATTTTTTTATTTTCTTGGAATTTTTAACAAAATAATGTGTAAAAGGAAAGTTTCGCATTGACCTGTGTATATAAAATGACTTAAATGAAGATTCATGAGTCATTTTTTATCACATTTTTTCATTATATTGGAATTTTTATAAAATAATATGTAAAAGGAAAGTTTCGCACTGACCGGTGTGTATGTAATGACTAAAATGAAGATTTATAAGTAATTTTGTTCTACATTTTTTCATTTTCATGGAATTTTTTACAAAATAATATGTAAAAGGAAAGTTTCACGCTTACTGGTGTATATTTGATGACTGAAATGAAGATTCTTAAGTAATTTTTTTATTAAAGTTCTTCATTTTCATGGAATTTTTAAGAAAATAATATGTAAAAGTTCCGCACTGACGGGTACATTTGTAATGACTAAATGAAGAATTTCAAGTGATCTTTTTTCACGTTTTCATGGATTTTGAACAAAATAATTTGTAAAAGGAAAGTTATCCTCTGACCAGTCTATTTGAAATGACAAAAATGATCATTATTAGATTCCCGGAAATTTGATTAAAATTGATTGATATTTTTTATCATTTTCTTCATTTTCGTGGAGTTCTTAATAAAATAAGGGAAATTTTACTTTTGATTTTCAATTAATGCATTCTTTTATATCAAACTAAAGTATAAACTGTTCCCAGTCAATGTCAATGTTAAAGGGTTATCACGATTGAATTCGTTTCGTTTCATAGGAAAATTTCAATTATCTATTAATTTATTGATATCATTAAATGACGAGTCCTCTCTCGTCAATTGACGAATTGTATTCGCCAAATGACGAGTACCTGGACGTGAACTGTTATGGACGTGATACGATTCGTCCAGTCCCGTCCCGTCACGTTCCCGTCAGCAACCCGTTCGCGTCCCGTCAGCAATCCGTTTCGCGTTCGTCAAACGGTAAGGGCTACGTTGCACAGTACTGTATACTAACTTATAGGGGTATTGTACACAATTCTGATATACGAGTATTGTTGACCCCATGTTCGAATGATCCGCCATTTACATAATGTAACATCAACAACTAACCAATCATATTATGTAGAGTCAAAAACTAACCAATCACATAATGTAACGTTAAAAACTAACCAATCATATTGTGTGACGTCAAAAACTAACCAATCACATAATGTAGACTCAAACTCTAACCAATTACATAATGTAACATCAAAAACTAACCCATCACATTATACAGCGTCAAAAACTAACCAATCACATAATGTAACGTTAAAACTAGCCAACAACATCATGTAGCGTCAAAACTTATCAATCACAGTATATAGCGTCAAAAACAAACCAATCACATAATGTAGAGCCAACAGCTAACCACTCACATAATTTAATGTCAAAACTAACCAATCATATTATGTAGAGTCAAAAACTAATCAATCACATAATGTAGCGTCAAAAACTAATCAATCACATTATGTAACATCAAAAACTAACCAATCACATTATGTAACGTCAAAAACTAACCAATCACATTATGTAGCGTCAAAAACTAACCAATCACATTATGTAACGTCAAAAACTAACCAATCACATTATGTAGCGTCAAAAACTAACCAATCGCATTATGTAACGTCAAAAACTAATCAATCACGATATGTAGCGTCAAAAACTAACCAATCACATTATGTAACGTCAAAAACCAACAAATCACATTATGTAATGTCAAAAACTAACCAATCACATTATGCAGCGTCAAAAACTAACCAATTACGTTATGTAACGTCAAAAACTAACCAATCAGATTATGTAGCGTCAAAAACTAACCAATCGCATTGTGTAGAGTCAAAAACTAACCAATCGCATTATGTACAGTCAAAAACTAACCAATCACATTATGTAGCGTCAAAAACTAACCAATAGCTTTATGTAGAGTCAAAAACTAACCGATCACATTATGTAACGTCAAAAACTAACCAATCACATTATGTAGCGTCAAAAACTAACCAATTACAATATGTAACGTCAAAAACTAACCAATCACATTATGTAACGTCAAAAACTAACCAATCGCATTATGTAACGTCAAAAACTAATCAATCACGATATGTAACGTCAAAAACTAACCAATCACATTATGTAACGTCAAAAACCAACCAATCACATTATGTAACGTCAAAAACTAACCAATCACATTATGCAGCGTCAAAAACTAACCAATTACGTTATGTAACGTCAAAAACTAACCAATCAGATTATGTAGCGTCAAAAACTAACCAATCGCATTGTGTAGAGTCAAAAACTAACCAATCGCATTATGTACAGTCAAAAACTAACCAATCACATTATGTAGCCTCAAAAACTAACCAATAGCTTTATGTAGAGTCAAAAACTAACGATCACATAATGTAACGTCAAAAACTAACCAATCACATTATGTAGCGTCAAAAACTAACCAATCACAATATGTAACGTCAAAAACTAACCAATCACATTATGTAACGTCAAAAACTAACCAATCACATTATGTAGCGTCAAAAACTAACCAATCACATTATGTAGTGTCAAAAACTAACCAATCACATTATGTAACGTCAAAAACTAACAAATCACATTATGTAGCGTCAAATACACAAACTTACCTGGTAACTTCTTTCTTCTCCAGTTATCTAAAACAATAGAAAAATGCAATGAATGGTTTTTTGCTTTATTTTATAGCTCACCAGACCCAAAGAATAAGTGTGAGCTATTGCCATCACTTGGCGTCCGTCGTCCATCCGTCCGTCCGTCGTCCGCCGTCCGTCCATTAACATTTCACATTTTCATCTTCTCCTCTGAAACAACTGAAGCAAATTCAACCATACTTTACGGGAATGATGTATGGAAAGTCCCTCACAAAGATTGCTGATATCGTTCTGATCCCATAAAAAACATGGCCGCCAGAGCGGAACTTAGATTTAACATTGGACTCTATGGGAAAAATCACATTTTCATCTTCTCAGCTGAAATCACTGAAGCAAATTCAAGCATACTTTACAGGAATGATGTACTAAAGGTCCTTAACAAAGAGTGCTCATTATGTTTTGATCCGATAAAAAAAACATGGCTGCCAGCACAGAACATAGTTTAACATTGAACCCTATAGGAAAATCACATTTTAATCTTCTCCTCTGAAACCGCTGAAGCAAATTCAAGCAAACTTTACAGGAATAATATACTAAAGATCCTTAACAAAGATTGCTCATTTTGTTTCAATCCTTTAAAAAACATGGCCGCCAGCGTGGGACTTAGTTTTAACATTGGACCCTATGGGAAAATCACATTTTCAACTTCTCCTCTGAAACCGCTGAAGCAAATTCAACCAAACTGTACCGGAATGAAGTACTAAAGGTCCTTAACGAAGAGTGCTCATTTTGTTTCGATCTGACAAAAAAACATGGCCGCCATCACAGAACATAGTTTAACATTTAACCCTATGGGAAAATCACATTTTCATCTTCTCCTCTGAAACCGCTGAAGCATATTCAACCAAACTTTACCGGAATGATGTACTAAAGGTCTTTTACAAATAGTGCTCATTTTTTCTGATCTGACAAAAAGCGTGGCCGCCAGCGTGGAACATAATTTAACATTGGAGCCTATGAGAAAATCCTCCTTTTCATCATCTTTTCTGGAACATAGACATTTTTTGACATGTCAAAACATTTTACACGAATGTTCAGGAATCTTTATCGATTTTTTTTCATCCGTAAATTGCTCGCAAACCAATCGTAACAATTCGTAAGTCATCGTTAACCGATCGCAATAAATCGTAAAGCATTCGCAATAAATCGTGGACAATATAGTTCCTAAAATGTTTTACGATTTATTTACAAATCATTTTGAGAATATATTCAGTTACTTTACGAATATACATATGAATAACTTGAGAGCGATTATTTAACGAATGGACCAGCACTCCAATCTGAGTTGTTTCCCCTTCTAAAAACATGATAGAAAATATGCCGGACACTTTCAGTCTCAAATAATATGTAGTATGACTGTATCTGATATCACACGGTCATCTTTGTTCTGTGGCTGGTGTTTCCAATAATTGATTCCTCCCTGCTATCAACCCCACATCTGAAAAACAGGAAGATCATAACAATCATTTTGAACTTTTAAAGAAATTTGAAGAAGATAACTTGACTGATATTCATGTGGTTTGTGCATTTCTACTCTGACATGCCATAACATGTGGTACACGTATGTGTGTTCTTGCCGAAACTATGTACATGTAACTACCGGTATACTTTTTCTGATACAGAGGGTATGCCTACAAGGTACTTGCTGCACATTGGAATGTACATTTAAATCTGAACCATCTAGGTACAAGGCATTCATATGTCTAAATGCTGATAATACTTTAGCACCCAGTGTGCCTTTGTGTGTATTACAACAATAGCTGCCCCCCCCACCCCCATCATATATCCTCTCTTTAACTCTCACTTCCATAATATGAATATGAAAGCTATTAATAGTTTAAAAGAATATAAGTGATGCAAATGACCAAATTATCAAGACGAACAAAGGTTACTACAAAATGAATAAAATATAATGCGAAAACTCTGCATGAGGGATATCGTGTCAATGTGCAACAGATATAAGGAATATGATGACTTTCTAAACAAAGACGCACACTAATACATAGAAATTAAGCAACATAATGTTTGTATTTCTTAAAAATCTGCAATAAAATCATGCTGAATAGTTTTTATAAACATAAAGAGTGAATTTCAATACTTGGTAAAATCTTGTAAAATTCTTAAAAATCAGAGTTATCTGTCTTGACACAGATGCAACATTTTAAATTTAGTATTTTGATGGACCTGTGTTATGTATGCATTGTAAATTTAGCATTTTAGAGCAAGGAAATGACCTAGTATTTGAATTTGCAACTTTCATAAAAAACATTTCTTAATTTTCTCATTTTTCTGAAGGGGTTTTATTGGCAAAATGGTCGACGGAGGACAGCTTTTTTCTTAAATTCTGTAATTCTGAATCCAGTATTTATATCTCCAAACAAAACTTATATTTAGCAAAATGTGCAATTAAAGTATCTCATAACAAGTAAAATCAAACAACCAAAGCTGATTTGAAGAGTTGTTTTCGGCTTACAAGTTGAAGTTTTAATTTAAAAAAATGCCCCAAAATGGTGTACTGTACCCTATTTCTGAGCAATAATAATAATATAATTTATATCAACACAAGGACAAATCTGGGCTTTGGTTATTGATTGGGATATAAAATCCTGCAATAAACCACTTTAAACTCAGCTAACGACCACGATGATTTTCAGAAAGTGTCTGTTCACTGGAGGCTGTCATTATTTGACTGGTATCTTAAGCTAAAAGATATGGTGATACGTACAGAAGTTCCAGGAACCAGAACGGACTATTAATCTCAATCCAAACAGCAAATGTGTGTAAATGATTACAGAAATGACACGAAATTAGACAGATGCAAAGAAAACCCACTTATTTCAATTATCAAGTATGAAAATGAACTTGAGAGGTTACTCCTTGAAACACTTGTACAGCATATCGAAATTTACCGTTTTTATGCAACTTTGGATTTTTTTTTGGTTTCCATATACCTACACCTTCTTATTAATAAATTAGGGAGGGGCAGACAGAGGAAATTAACTATCCCCTGTGTCCTCTATAGCGTAAAAAAGTTGGTAATTTTTCTTATGTAAATAAGTTTGCGCAAATTAATTTCAAATATAACATTTGTTTTAATAGAATTAGGCTGTGGATCAAAATTAATTTATTGTACTGCAAACTTGATACCTGCAATTAAACTGTTTCACCCAAAAAAGTGTATGAAAAATAACTCTGATTAAAGTTTTGGTTATCACCCCTGGTATACAATTTTGAGGTATTGAGATAATCCTGGTAAAAATTGTACCTTAAAATTGACATTTTCCTGATTAAGTCAACCAATAATGACAAAAAATAAGTCAATTGTTTAAAGATATTTCTTCCAAAATGAAAGTAATATGAAATCATGTACATTATCTATTTAAAGCAAATTATAATTTGCATACTAGTAATTGTTTCATCGCTTTGATACGCTGCTAACTAAAAAGTAAGTGAGAACTGAATCGTCAATCAAAAGAACGAACAATCCATGGACAACGGCAACATCTACTGAATAAATTTGAGAAGAAAGGGGTAGCCAGAAGCAATTTACATGTCAACATGTAAATGTTACAACCAGGAACTATGTGATTGTTAACTACCCAGGATGACCATACATTAATTGATAATAAATAAGTGTTATGTAATATATAACAAACAAACATGAACTAGATAGAGCTTTTAACCGACATTAACATTGATACATTTAAGAACAAGGAAATCAAGAAATAATTTACTTACTTACATAAATGGATATTTAAAAGAAAGGAATTATAAAGGACTTTCCAATTGTGGAGTTCGATTTTAAGGTAAATTTTCGCCTAAAACAACCATAGTCTTATACTGTAGACGATTAAAAAAATAGCTAGTTCGTTTTTAACGTTTACATCAAGAAACATTACACCAAATTTACAAATTATTTAGTTAAAAACATATATATATATTGGTATGTTTGTTTTTGAGTTGAAGTCAACGAACCGAGAAAATGAGACGATACATGAGTGAGATGTATATGTTTCAGGGTATCTGTGTAATCAGCAAAATCAGGGATTTCATGTAATCCCTGGCCGATTTAGGGAATACATGAAATCCCTAAAAATCGCAGGAGTTACATGTAAGAATTCTTTTTTCCAACATTGTTACACGTGACAAGCAATAATTGTTGTTGTGGTGCGTTACTTTATGTTGAGGGTCATCTTCTGCTGAAAATTGGCATATTTTACACTAAGAATATTTCAATGATTTATCAAGTTAGAATTTTGTAACCCAGATACATGTCTTAAACCAAACGAAATTTATCTGCATTTAAAATACAGCAATAATACGCAATAATTAAGTAAAAAATTAAGGACAGTTACATTTAAAAATATTAATGTTAAATGTTAAATAATTACCCCTTTACAGACCATCTTTGAGTTTTCCCACCCTATAAACATCTTTTTTTTCTTAAGGAGGCCACCTAAAGACTTTTGTGGCTAAGTCTTGTTTAATTTGGCCAAGTAGTTTCAGTGTTTTCCCATAAGGCTCAATGTTTAATCATTTTCCTCGATTTTACAGTATATAGGTGAAGTCAGAGATTACCGGTAATTACTGAACAAATCAATAAATACCTGTAATTACCAGCCGATTTAGGAATTACGTGTATTTACTGATTGTTCAGTGATTACATGTAATCACTGAATTTTCGTGTCGTATTAATTTAAAGCTATTTACTAACACGAAGATAATTTTAGTATTAAAGGAATTGTAGTAAAATCCAAGTAAACGACAGAAGAAAAGTATTAAGTTTATTATTCAATTTCAAATAAATTTCTTTTAAAATATTTAATAAATTCAATTTACTGTTTTTCTCAAAGATCGATTATCGATATTGCAAGAAATGACGCAGTCAGGATACAAACTTTTCCAAATGTGTAAATCTCAACATTATGATTTGACTTTATTAAAACCACCAAACAATGTAAATTCTAAATTGTTGCATAAGAAACTAATATATGAATTAACTGCACTGATCACGACAATTCGGACCAGCTCTGCTAATGTTGACTGTCACTGAACAGGTAAGTTTGTCTGATACCTTTCATTTTTGCTATAGCAAATAACCCCTAGACCCATACGAAAATTACAATGCCAAATTCATGGAGGACACCTTCGGTTTTTACAATGAGCACTGCGATATAAATCAATTTGTTGAAAGTGTGGTCAAACCTTCTATAGATTTGAAACAGTGGGCAATACATGGGAGCTAATATGTTATACCTTTAGATTATGATCACTTGACCCTTGTTAAAATTTCGAAAACTGTTTTAAAAGAAGATACCCGAAACTGAAACATTAGAATTGGACCAACTTGGCTAATTTCTGCTGAACATTTTTTGAGGTTTCGCAATAGTAGGTAGGCATGTAAAATAAGTTTTCATGTCTTTCAAAATTGTAACATTTATTAGAACATAATCGTCATTTTACTTGAATATTTTCTTTACACAAATTGTTAGCTTCTCCTGTCACTTTAATTATTTCATTTTAAACAGTAATGCCAAATATCCATTGGTGGGTTTAAAAGGGAGGGGGGTTCCGCACGTTGAACCTTTTTTTTTTTTGGACACTCATGTATTTTTAAATAAACATCATGATGTTTCACTAAGAAAAAAACCAAAAATGTTCGCCCCTGGCTCCGATCGGCGAAATTTCCCCTCCCCCTTTTTAAATTACTTGGACCCTTGCCTGATACCATACCCATTAAATAATACCACTTATCAGTAATCTTCTTATCCACCCCGTAGGAAGCTGTACAATGGGAGTTGAGGGGAATGAGCATTTGAACGGATGGTAGAGAGCTCAGGTAAGACTTAAAGCGTGAAGACGAAAAGACCTTTTCGCATATAACTATTTAATTGACAATTTTTGAACAAACTATTTTATATATTTTATTTGCCTATAGTAAGAATAAAGCATTTGCTTAACGGGCTTTTCAAAGAGTTGTTTCAAATAAAAAAATTATCGCAATTTTCTTTTTCGAACCAAACTTTTGAGGGTAGGGAGCTCCGTTCAATTGGTAATGAGCCAATATTTCATATATTGAACGGAGGGTAGTGAATATATTGAACGGAAGATTGCGAGCACACAATACTAAATGAAAATCCATGAGCAATAGAATATTTATGAAGGGGGTCCTTTAGAGGCCTTCCACTCAGCAAATCACGCATCTAAAGAAGTATGGCCATTTAGGCGTAAATTTTGTTCCTACATTAGGCCATTTTCAAAAAATTCTCAAATTTTGTCGAAAATCTGGAAAGATGTTCTCTTGTTACTAGTCTTGTTCCTCGAGAAAGCATTAGTATGTGCCACATCTGTATGTTTTATGACATATTAACAGTCGAACATGGCTGTATACAGCCTTTTGTGTCAATTTAAGCTATTTTACAGTGTGCCGGAAGATAAAACTACTGGAAGGACACCTAGAACTCAAACAATTTTTTTTGTTGCGAGTATATAAGCATTTGCCATCTCGAATGACAGTTAGATTAGTTTGGTTCTTGGGGTTCTATGCAACGAATTTTAACAATAACTAACAAAATTACAAAAATTTGTCAAAATTGCATTCAAGTGGCAATTTCTCTTTTATGTAAGGGTTTGAAAATGCATTTAATTATTTTGTTATAATAGTGTATATAAAAGATGACCTGTTAAAAAAGTTTTTGAGAAGATTTAATGCATTCGTAAAATCGGTATGCTAAAGGAAATAATTTCTCGGGGAAAATTGCCATACCAATTTGTAAATTGCTTGTTGGTTTTTAGTTTGCTTTGAAATCACGTATCATGACTATTATTAGAGGTATAGTTCGCGAATCAATCTTCCAAAAAACATATTCATGGATCATACGTAAACCCCTAAGTGTCACTTGAGCGATATCAAAACATTATTAATGGAAAAGATATGCAATTCATTTATAATTGGATCATCAGTATAGTTCCTGGCATAAAATACGTATATATTAATACATGGCCTTTTTCATATAACCACGGTTATCACCCCGAGGTGTCAGAAGAGTGTTGATGTGGATCGAGGGATGACAACTATACGTATATAGAAAAGGCCATGTTCTAATCTGTTTATTATATTCTTTCAATTAGGAGTTATTATATCCGTGCTGATCTGGCCATATCACAGGGCCGATATGGCTATTTCAGAACGAAGCAGGCTAATATGGCTATATCATACTGGGTATATTGATCGACTGTTAATTCTATGCAGAACAGAACATATCTGTGCTCATAATGTAACGAATTGATGTTAAAATCTGATATATAAATTACCTGATAAAATGGTCTTGTTAAACATTATTATTGTATAGCAATGTAATATTTCCTTAAGCCTTGAAGCAACCAAAAGTAAGCGTGTAATAAATTTCCTCCTCGTTGAATACATATATTGCAATCGTACGCTCGTGCAAAAATAAATTCTACTATGGAAAATATCCCTCAATATTCATGCAATAACCCTGCAATAAAATTGTTTTGTATAAAGTTGTTTTGCATATATTTCTCGCAGTATTTATCTCTAAAAATATGTTAAGCATACATGTATTTAATATATAACTAGAGAAAATGGATTTAATATTGCTATTGGTTTTAGCTTTAGATTTGCCTATTGCTGAGATTGATTTCATACTGGAAGATAAAATTCGTAAAAATGTACCATATCATTGCTTCATTGACTAGGTTATTTGTTATCATTTTGCTCGCTACCCTCCGTTCATATGCCTCACTACCTTTTGAACGGAGCTCGCTACCCTCAAGTTTTCCGTTCAAATAAACTTTCATAATTTGTAGTGATATTTCAAAATAGAATTTTATACAGAAGAAATATATTATTATTTATGCACTTTTAAATCAGATATTCCCTTAAACATAGCCTTTTAACAAATGTAAACTATATTTCCACAACATATTCCATCTTCGTCTGCAATGTTTTGATTTACCTGAGCTCTCTATCCTCCGTTCAAAAGCTCATCCCCTCATCTTCCATTGTACAGCTTCCTACGGGGTATTATCTTACATTCATTACTTTTCATCTACTGATCATTTGTCGAACTGCGTTTAATGGTTAGTAAATAGGTGTAAAATCCATTTAAAAATCAGTAATTACAGGTAATTACTAAGCTATTTCAGAAATAACATGTATTTACCAAGTGCGTCAGGAATTACATGTAATTCCTAAATTCTAGGAATTTCATGTTATCACTAATTACACCTTTTCACTGTAACATATATGCCAATATTCGATTCTATTCGAATTTTAAGTTCTCTTTAAATATATCTTCCATAAATCAAATCTCTACTCTTTAAACATACTATTACCGGAATGTGAGTCTATTCTGAATGTTTGGTCTTAGTTGAATCCTAAAAGTAAATAGTTACTTGTTTGAGAGAAGTGCTCGAGCGCATGTCTTTATCCCCTTTTTTCACATAAAAAATGATCATTTGCAGAGGAAATGAGACGCATTTACAACGGGATGACAAAGTTACATACATAAATGAATAGAAATAATTCATTTTAATGTGATTGATTTCCGATATAGAATTCAATTCATCTTAATAGACCGTCTCATAACTTATTACTTTGCTTTTGGGACCATTTAAGCGGTACTAACAGTCCCTTCACCAATTTTTATAATTCATTTAACTTTTACATATTAAATCCATTTTCATTTATTTTATTGCAGGTGTCGTGTGATGGGAAAAGTAGCTACACTTATTACGAAATGTCTGTGCACACAGAACAGTAAAAAACTATTTATTTTGCTAACAACTGTATCATTCATAGGAATATTGACCTTCAATACTAATGAACAAATATCTACTTCCTTACTACCAAATTTGCCAGTTACAAATACCGACAACCTTCACTTGGGAATACCAGTTTCCAACGTAAAGCGTCAGATAAAATCTATTCAAGTGTCCAACAGCATAAAACCTCAACTGAAGCCTTTGACGCTTACAACTAACTACGTCAACCCGCATGACTTTAAATATCTAATTCTAGAAAGCAGTATTTGTAATTCCGATATATTTCTCTTGGTTGTCGTAGTTACTGCCCCTGGCAATTTTAGAGAGAGATTGACAATACGAGAAACATGGGGATCTGTTGTAAAAACCAACAAGGACACAAAATTAATATTCATGCTCGGTAAAACATTAAATGACAAAATTCAACATTATATAATCAACGAAAGTAGTTTCTATCATGACATCGTTCAAGAGGATTTTTTAGATTCATACAGAAACTTATCAATAAAATCCGCCGCCATTTTGAAATGGTGTTCTAGGTACTGTCCGTCCGCAAAGTATGTGTTAAAGATAGATGATGATATGTTTGTCAACATAGAATATCTAATCAGACATTTTAAACGTAGACCTACCACCAACGCTGTCATTGGATATAAAATAACTAATGCAAAACCTATACGAAACACAACTTCGAAATGGTACACACCACGTGACGTATTTAATGGACGTGTTTATCCACCATATACTAGTGGAACATCGTATCTTCTGTCAGGAGACGCGGTAGAAAAATTATATAATACTACGCTAGTGACGTCATTTTTCTGGTTAGAAGATATTTATATTACTGGGATATGTAGGTCCAAAGCGGAAATAAGAATTTTGCAAGATTTGAGGTTTACACATGGAAATAATCCGCCAAAAGGCTGTGTCTTCCGACAAAGGTTTACGGGACACCAGTATACTGAAAACGAATTAAGAAAAATATGGAAAGAATTGATAGATAAATCAATCGTGTGTTAAATCTCATCACAAAATCAATCAAAGAAAATTCGCCCTCCACAATATATCGCAAGCTTCGAGTACTTTGCATATATGTGACACACTTGTGCTATGTTGGTTAAAGCTCTATTTTAAATGGAAATTCCTCAGTTGACATGCACGTTAAATAGTACAGTAATAAACTGATAATTTTTTTAAAGGTGTCCAATTTTATTATGAGGTCATCAACAAGTCGATATCTTTATCTTTTTCAAATGTCTCAAAATATTTATATTGCCAAGAATATGGAAAACCACTTTTTGGACTGAATTTCATTGACACAAACAGTGATGGCTATCATATAAAAAATTTTTATAGTACATTTATAGACGAAATGCGTAAGGATAAGTATTGACATTTTAAGCAACATAAAGAAAATAATTGAGAGAAAAATGGAATCCAAATATCACAAGATATGGTTTTTATAATAAACATTAATTGGTAGCTAGGTTATAATAGTTGAAAGTTACTGCAAATCACTAATTATGAAAACAAACAAAATGTTATAAACAATGAAAACAAAAAAAGATAATTAATCAGATTAACTTTAGCCTTTTTAAGGGTTTTTTAATGGCCCTATATTCATATAATTTTATAATCGAAATATTTGAATGCAAGACAACGCATGTACATGATTTACATCTGTCATCTCGTTGGATAAATATTATTTTTTAACCAATATTTCTTGTAAAGTAATTGAGAACCGAACCGTCAGTCAAAAGATCGAACAATCCATGGACAAAGGCAACATCGGAAACACTAAGAAACAATGACACCACTTGATTTGACTACCGACTTTGACATTTTCCCGGATTGAATCACTCACAGTGTGACGGGTGCTGTTAACAGAGCAGGACATGCTAACCCTTCCGGAGCACCTGATGTCACTCTCAGTTTCACTGAAGTTCACACTGTGAGTGCCTTTGTTTGGAATGTTGTAATTTCTGTTTCTGTGCTTTGTATCTGTCTAACGTCATTGTTTTTGTATCTAACGTCATTGTTTTCTGTGTTCTCGTTTTGGCCGTGTCTTTGGACTTCGATTTATGTAAATTTCACTCCTTTGTTCCTTCGGTATTCTACTGTCATTGTTTGAGTACGGGACAAAAAAGAAAAATGAAGACACATATACAGATGAACAACACGGACCAAATTAAAACCATGCATGAGATCAGGTGTACCGGTAGAGTAAGCATATCCTGCTTTTTATAAGACACCTGCCGTGTTGAAAATGTCAAGTCCGGTAGTAAAGTCAAATCCGATAGAGGAAAAACAAACTTCAGTTGTAGAGTGAAAGATCTGTCGTCATCTGGGGAACAGATATCCCGTAACGATCATACAACCTAGTTGTAATGTACCTTTTGTCAATTTCAAGATTAAGGTCAAGGAACGAGGCCGACGTGGATGTATCTGTAGTATCCCCATTTTCAAGCTCTTTTGGATAATTTAATAAGATGAAGAAAATCACCCAAGCGAGGGTTGTTTAGTGACAAAATATCATCTATATAACGGAAGCTGAAATTAAAGGACTGGGCCATTTTTTTTGTCTTTAGTTTAAAGATGAATTCTGACTCATAAGAGTGGAAAGATAGGTCGGCTAAAAGAGGTGCACAGTTTGTGCCTATTGGAATTCCGATGGACTGTTGAAAAACAAATCCTATTCTGTTATTATTTAAGTTTAATGTTTTATTTTTCTTTTCTTGCAAGTAAGTGGACTTGAATTCATAAAAGCATTTCGTTGTTATGTCCAAATCTATATATTAGGAAAACTCCACCATTTTATATATCACTAAGAGGCCACGCATCATGTCTGTTTTACATATGTTACCTTATTGTCATCAACTTTTGTGATTTCCAAACAGTGTTTGTCAATAATTAACATATTGGTATGATAATTTAATTCAACCTATGCATCAAATACCTCTGGCAAAACTTGAATTTACATGGATAGTTCTATTTTTATACTCTACTAACCGAAAATAAAATTTGAAAGGCATGTAAAATTTACTTCGGAAACTCATTTTATATCACCGATCATAATCAAGACTTCGTAAATAGCGTCGGGCAGCACATAAATGCAAAAAACGTTAACTAACAAAACTCATAAGTTCAGTATGCACTGGATCTTAGATATAATTCAAAAGCTTGTGATTTATCCTCACCAGTTTAATAATATCCTAGGACGCATTAGAAAAGCACAGATTTATAGGAATGATAAAAGTAATTTACAAAAACAAGGCTTTAAAGGTAATCAATTTTATTTTTAGGTCATCAACATATCTACAAATTTTATCGATTTCAAATATCTCCAAATATGTATTTTGTCAAAGATATGAAAAACACCTTTTTGTACGAATTTGATTGACACAAGTTAACAAACAGGGTTAATAAATATAAAAAAAATCTTTAGAATGCACTTATGGATGTAGTGCATACGGATAAGAATCATTCGTACATGTAATTTAGAATGCACTTATGGATGTAGTGCATACGGATAAGAATAATTCGTACATGTAACATTTTACACAGCATTAAGAAAATAATTCAGAGAAAAATGGAATCTTCACTATCGGATGTAAATATCACAATAAATTGTTTTTTATATTTTTTATAACAAACATTGGGTGAAAGTATCTTCAAAGCACTGATAATGCACACACAAAAAATGATATAAATTAAACAAAAAGTTTTGCTAATTAATGAGATTTATTAAATGCTTGGTTGACCAAATAATGCATCTTTTTGCGAAGGCCCCATATTTATATCATTTTATAATCGAGATATTTGAATGCAACACAATGCATATGATCTGTACAGAATATACCTTGGTCATCTCGTTTGGTTCTTGTGCAATCACATTCTGCGATCATTGAAGTCTTCTTTTTTTTTTCGCTCCTTGCATGCCAAGTAAGTGAGCTTAAATTCAAGAAATTATTTTTGTGATAATGCCAAAGTTTGTATCCTAGGAAATATTCATCATTTTATATGTCATTTAAAAGCAAAGCATTATGTCTGTTTTGCATGAATGACAAACGCAATGACTCCACTTTTTTAATAGTCAATTTCCCTTTTCTTTGTAGTCATATTCCAAAAGCGCCAGCATATGGAGTCCCAACTCATTCGCTACTCAATGGCTTATGGTCGATGCAGTGACTACTTTGATAGAGCTCGTTTGCTTACATATAGGCTACTTAAGCAAGGGTATTTCACCCATAACTTGAAGTCATCACTACAAAAGTTTTACGGTTTACATCACGTTCATGTGGAGCTATGGGATATCTGTTTCCCAGAGGACAACAAATCTTTCTCTTTACAACTAAAGTTTGTTTTTCCTCCTTAAATTCTGTTCAGAATTCACAATAAGTCATATACTACTGTACTATAACTAAATACCGAAGTAACTGTGAATTTACTTTCTGCATATGTGCATTTGACAACTTATGTTTCTTCAGTGCAGATAAAATCTAAACGTTTGGAAGACCAAAAACTCAAAGATGTTTAAAAACTGATAGAGAACAAATAACCAATATGATCCAAATGTAAAGCCAAAATCAGCTAAGGACAAAGCTTATTATATATAATAATAAACAGCATAAATTAGCAATAAATTGCTAAACTGCTTTTTAGAAACTTGTAGACCTAAAAAGCAGATAATGAATATCATAAGCATTTTATAAGTGTTAATTTTCAGTTCAAAAAATATAACATTGTTAAAACAATGCTGAAAACAGACTTCAAACGAAAATTAAATTTGAAAGGCATGAAATTCTTGGAGGATATTTAAATATTTAGTTTAAAGCTTTTAACAAATCATTCTTCTTTACAGAAATGACAGACTAACCTTGTCAGAGCAAAAATAGAAAATTTATTTAACTAACCAATAATCGATCAGTTTTTGAAATGTGAAAACTAGTTTGAATCATATCTTTTAAATTGTCATCTGATGCACTTCTTCATTTAAATTTCAGGTCTAAAATAGAAAGCCTGAGGCATTACACATAAAAACACGTATGATATTTTCTGAACCAGGAACATGAAGTAAACAGTTATTACAAATAAAGCACAAAACAATTTATGTACTGTCGTATAATGTCACACTGTTGGTATTTACTTTGCCACTCAAGTATATATATGTAAAGGCCGTAAAGGTGTATTGCATTAAGTATGCAATTAGTTAATTCGATATCAAGGTAATGTAGAATCTTTTGAAGTTGAGTATCCGTCAATGTGACAATCACGATTGCAAGATTTGTATACTTTAAATCATTTACATAATTGCTATTTTATTGTTTTAGCAGATATACTTCACCAAAAACTAAAAGGATATGAAGTAAATGCAAATGAGACAAAGATAGTAAAACCGTCAATGGAACAAATTCTTCATCTTGAAGTCACCATGAGTTCTTCAACAATGAGATTTTCTCACACTTCATAGATATAAAAAATAGTTTAACTTATTAAATGGGGGACAATTTTTGTTAACGTAGTAAATAGGGGTCTATTTGTGTTAACGTACTAAATAGGGGCCAATTTGTGTTACCGTACTAAATAGGGGCCAATTTGTGTGAACTTACTAAATAGAGACCAATTTGGGCAAAGCTGTACTGGTATTTTCAGAATACTAAAATACCCAAATTGCAGAATAAACGGTTTTGTGTTATGCTGTACACGTGTTTCAAGGAGTAACCTCTCATCAGCAGGATTAGAATCAAATAATATGTAAAGCCATAACCCAAACCTTGGTATACAATGCATATATGACAAAAAGCCTCAAACTACAAAATACCGAAATTGGAGTTAATTTATGTTTTGTGGTACATGATAAATAATATTTTAAAACCTTTGTTTGATTAGAAATACGATATGCAAAAGTCGAATATGAATGAAAGCTTTGTTTCACTTCTTGATTCTACCATGTATTTATAGAGACTTTGTCTCGTGTGTATTTACTTCATATCTCATTGTTCATTTAAACTTATTATTTGGGGTCGTTTAACCCGGAAATGGGATGTTGTCTTCTTGACATTTACCCCCATTCCTTTCTTTTTCATATAAATTTAATTTTTACAGTAACGCCAGCAGTGACAATATAAACATAGAAAAGGTTAGAAGATGAAGAACAACAATAAAAGGATTTGAATGGGGGTACTCTTTTGACGGTTAACGGCATGTGAAGTAGGACATTGTAATCCCTTTCACGAATCACGCTAGCATTTTCGTCAATTAACGGTAAACATTTGCTCGATTAAAACGCTAACGATGGCAGAAAAGCTGCTTCACGGTTAACGGTAAAGGGCATTCATACCCTCATAAAAGCGTTGTTCCATTGCTATATTTTACCATGTATTTGTAGAGACTTTGTCTCTTGTGCATTTACTCCATATCCCTTCATTGTTTATTGATGTATAGAATTAAAAGACTAAATACCGGAAAGAACGAAAGGACTGTTTATCTTCTTTTCATAATCCAGATGTATTTTTTTAATTGCGATGTTTTTGAATGAAGAGGTTTCTTTGGCGTAGAAAGCAAATTTCATTTTGCATATTGGAATCCAGTGTCATTTACTTTATAGTAAATTTTATGTATTTTGTCTCCATTCAGAATTTGTAGACATCCAAAGAGGTCGACGAATGTCTTCAATGTTTGAATATGACGTGGTACCGCTGTTCTTGTCATAACTCTAGATACCATTTGGTTACAAATTGTGTCCTGCAAAGATGCTTCACTAATCTGGTATATTCAATTTTTGAAAATACAGTTGTATTTATTCTTTACGAAAACTTAACGTAAACCGTCCTTAGGTCGTCAGGGGTCGGCACGTTTCCATACATTGTGATGATATGAAGGCTTCAGGACGCAATGTTAATACCTAAAAATGAAGAATAATTATTCTTCTTTCGAGATATATCGGACTCTGGGCATTAAAACGTACAGAAATCTAATTAATTCTTGTCCAAAGATAGGAGGGGTCCGCCTGACGACTTTTGGACAGCCACGTCTGTTAGTCGTCATGTACCATGACCATAGGTCGTCATATATTATTCACCAGTCCTGAAGTCGTCAAAACATTTGTTTTTTTAAAAAAAAAGTTCAAAACAAAATTCAATGAACACTTATATTGTTCATTTTTCAAAACTAAACAAATGGCATTAACATGTTTACAATTTAAGCATTTTTGTAATGTAATTATGACAAATTCAAAGTTCAATTATGCAGTAATAACTGACACACATCCATGGCATTTAAGAACTGTTCTTATCTTTTGTTCACTTTCATTTTCTGCTTTAAAGGTGAGATGGCACAATTGTTGTGGTCCCATTTTCCTGGACTTTACCTCACCTCCATTGCTTTAATTATATAACTTGACTTTGCAACATTTATGTTCATCACTGAAACAACAGCTGCAGCGTACTCTCTTTTAAGATTGCCTACCTTCCGACAACCATCAAAGATTGCCACGGCATTCGGATCATATTTATTCAGCGGTTCAGCCTCCAAACGATAAGCACAACTGACTGAAAGTTCTCTTCGTCCGTAATGGTGCATACCAACAGCTAATATCGGCCGTATTGTGAATTGTTTCATGGTAAAGTTTGTTGTCCTGGAATAAAAAATAAAATGAAAAGTCTTTAAATTGTCAAAAATGTAATGTTAAAAATGTAAGTAGCAGAGAGGATATGATACAGTGGATATGTAGGTTGGTAGGCAATGAGCATGAAAAACATGACTGCAAAAGTTACATATGTAAGGAACATCTACGTCTGTGACGCAACGAATACAGACCATACATGGGAATATGTCGGAAGACCTTTAAGCCTTTTTGAATTGCCTTTCATTTTTTGAGGTTTTACTTTTAATCTGTTTTTAGTCTCTCATTCTTTTCATTTGTTCCTGTTTCCAATTTTCTTTTCTTCTTCAACACTTTTCTCTGCTTTTCGTTTTTCTCGAATCTTTTTTCGTCTGAGTTTAATTGTTTTTCTCCTCTTCGTTTTTCTTTTGTTCCCTTGAATTAAGTTCTTCCTGTACTTCTTTTGTTGATAAAATTCTCGCTTTTCCATTGTCATTTCTCCTTTTTGTTCTGCTTGTAATATCCTTAGTTTTTTATACAACTAAGACCGATACTAAATCTTCATAAATCAACCCGGCTTTAACTAGAGGGTGTGATTGTGGTTCTGGGCAGTGTGATGGGATTACCGACTGTGTTTCAGAAGATGAGACTAACGACTGAGATGAGGATGGAATCGCATCATTGCCATCCTGTACAACTTCCAACTGGAAAGTTTTATCATTACACGAGCTAGAATGCGAAGAACAGGACATTTTCAACTGTTTCCATGTGTCGAACACAATATCTCCTTTACCTCCCGTTTCGGTGGAAAATGCCATTTCGTATTTGTGCTTCTTACGAGGTGTCAATGCAGATTCGATAGCTGACAAGGCAAGTTCTGGCGGGCATGCAGTTAAAGTAGAAATAGTCATATCCGACGCAATTGTTGGCTCAGTTGAAGTGTTGATGATAGGCGACAGAATACCATCGTTACCGACCTCTAGATTTAATACTGTTGTAACATCTGTATTCTCAGCAATCGGCATCGCGGCCGTAAAGTTCTCCGTTTCGTCATTACAAGACGTATTGTTCTCGTCAGTCACTATTTCGGATTCGTCCGCGGACTCGTCACAAACAGATAAATCAAGATCTTCAGGATTTACATCGGTGCACCCTCTGAATAGTAATGTTTTGTCAATAGCATTAGGGTCAAAAGGATAAATACCACACCTTTTAAGGTAGATAGACAGTAATATTCATATCCATGAGATTTTGTTGTAAGTCAGCACGGTTGAAGAACCAACCCTACTTACCCGAAATCTGTAATAAAAAGTATGGGTCACCATGCTTGCTTTTCCTAGAACTGAGGTCAAAGTTTGCTTTTTTTTGCCATTTTTCCGCCTAAATTCACAAAGAATGCACGGGAAAAATATGGGAAGACGATTTTTAGCTTAATGGAAATGAACTTTTTATCCATGAGATTTTGGTGTATTTTTGTCAACAGATAGTTTATGATATTATTTATTGATAATGATTAAAAAATGTATATGTCACCATGCTTTTAACGGAGATATTTTACAAAGTTTCCGGATTAAACATTATTTACGGGAAAAGGGAAATAATTCGCGGCAAAGTAAACGAAATATGACGTTTCACATCAGTCATTCAATTATGACGTCACAAAGGAAAAGCCGTCAATTTACTGTTCCGGTCCGAAAATCGAACCTACCCCGTATCCGACTCTTTATTTTTCTGATGCGCGATTGAATTGCGCAGCGCAACAGTGTCTATCTACCTTAAATCCTTTTGTGATACAGGCCATTGTAAAGCTTCTCTCAAATATTACTTTGAACACAGAACTAACGTTTTTCTTAGATACCCAGAGATCAGATTTTAACATTTTAGCATTTCCAATTTGTTTTGCGGCCTCTGTTTTCATATTTTTGTATACAGTGACATCCAAAGGCTGCAAAATATGGGTGGTCTTCGATGGTAGACACAGAAGAATAACATCATTCTTAATGGCACTATCAATAAGCATTGGACTGATGTGAGACACAGCACCATCCTGCAATAGCATAACAGGTCGTTCCTTTACGCAGTATTGCAAAAAAACTTTTTCGAACCGCTGGAAATATGACTCCTTATCCATGAAACCACTATCTGTTGTAGCATACGTTGCATTGATTGGCCCATTCTTATGATATGCACCTCCTGGAAATCCACCACTGTAGATTATCATAGGTGGTAATGCACTTGCGGCGGCATTAACGCAACAATGCACTGATATATGTTCACTTGTAGCAATACTAATTGAATGAGCGTGTTTAAATCGTTTAGGGACTACAACTCGTTGACCAGAACACTTATTTAGACTTAGGCCTGCTTCATCACAATTGTATAGTCTTTCGGGTTTGTCCATCAGGTCATTATTTTCCAGAGTAGATTTTAGGAGCTTGAAGTACTCTTTCATGGTCTCCACATTGCCCATTGCTGCTCGGCCACGATCTAACGGGTCGGGTCTTCTCAAGGATATCCCCGAATGACGATTTTTGAATCCCCTCCACCATTTCTCTATGGGTCCTGCATCATTAAAAACTCTTGCCCCTGGATCTTCCTTTGCAATGCACCATGCAAATCCAAGAACTTGTGCTACAGAAAGGGGAAACCCACGTTTTGCCATGTACTCAATATAATGAACTAGCGAGTTTTCATCTGCTGAAGATAAAATGGTAGATGCGCCAATCCTAGCATCAACCGGAACTTTCCCTTTAACCCTATCAGAAAGAGTCATTCTAGGCACATGATAAGTTTTGCTTGCCTGGGCTATTGACATCTGCCCTAGTTTTGCAGCTTTGTAAGCCTTAGCCAAGTCCTCTTGGTTCCACTGGCAAAGTTTTTTCGACCTACTTGCCTCCATTGTCTGAAAACAAAAACAGTTACACGGGTTTAGGGAAGGGATTTCTAGTTCCTTTTTAATATTCGGATTTACTACAAATTATATATCTGACAAAGAACTGAAACCTTAATACATGATAACATTGACTGAAACGTGTAGTAAGGTTTATTTTAGGGCCACTCATGTCTCATCAGTGCAGATCAATTTATATTATATGAGCTTTACTTGAAGGGCTGTATTTGATGCTAAATACTAAGTTTTAAATTTGTGCAGGTTTGCTCAGTTATTATTTCTATTAAAAGCATGTTGTGATATGTGAACGTCTATTCGGTATTAGAATGTGTTTATCAGTTTACTGACGGACGTGCGTACAGACGGACGGACGGATGGATAGATGAACAAGAATACACACTTCATGCCCCGTTCACGTATATAAATGCGTTACATACACATTCTATCTTGCAATTATGAAATATAATTCACTACAAAGTCGAGAAATAATTGGCAGACCTTAAGTCATCAATGCCGTCTTAGAGTCGTCACTGAAGTTTCAAGCTATTTTTGAAGTTTAGATTCCATTGTTTATTTTTATCCAAGAAGCAACTATTATGGGATTGAACAGACTTACAGGAATTACGTCACATATCAAAATGGCGGGTATATGGTCCATCGCCCAAACCATGCATTTTTGCATGTATGCGTCGCCCGTCACAACATCACCAGTGTTTTCATAGGGGTCCGAAACATTCATTCTTTGCGCTTATATAAAGCGTTTTTCGTTCAAACAGATTGTAATACATAAAAATAGATACTTACTGGTTTAAAAGTAACCGCTCACAAACTTTCTGCAGTGGAACACGAAGCGAGAATAACGCGAGATTTCTGGATGACGACGTCAGGACGGTGACGACCTAGGGACGGTTTACGTTAGTTGTCACTATAACTGTAAGTGTTCAGACTGCTGCCAGGGCTTTGGCTTTTTGACTTTCATCCTCTTTCACGATGGCAGTGTGTTAATACTCCGCCCATTTAAAGTCAAAATTTTATGTACAGAAAATACTTACCGTTAGTTATTTCGTTTCGGACTGGGTTTGTAGGTTTTCTGACCTTAGTCCAGCCTGGAACGGCTCATTGATAGCAGTCTTTAGACATGGTAGTACAAAATTCTGAATGACGATAGTCCTCGGCAGGAAGTACCTATAGGTGTCGAATCCAGTATGTTCTATATCCTGCTTTCCCTCTGCGTGAATAAAAATATGATGAAATGGTATTTTAAGTATAGTGTGCGTCATGGTGGCTGTACCATTACATTGTCTCTTTGAATGTTTCCCGGTAATGACGGTTGATCATAGATGTAAGTGATCCCGGTGCTCTGTCATGGGTGTTATACACAAACCGTTCCCCAGGTCTTTTGATGGTTTCTCAGTAACTTCGGTGTTTAGTTATTTCTAGTTGAAATCTGGTGTCGTTTGTAAGGGCCCAATGTCATACTGGCATATTAAATAGAAGGTTGAACTGAGATGTGTAAAAAATGCAGATTTAACTTCGTGAAGAACTCAGTAACCACGGTGAGTTTCTTTTGTTTTTCATACCACATTTGTCATGCAGTCAATTGTTTTTCTTTCAAAGTTTGTAAATGTATTTTTAATCATATAATACAGTCTCTGGTGAAGGGTTTACAATATCATTTATTACATACTTGAAAATGTGCTTATATTCTCGAGTACTAAAAATAACAAGATTACGTAATCCTTTCGAAAATTTGTAATAGCACAAACGATACTTGGTCTGTGTCGGATTTATGGCATCCACTGAAGCTTTTTTTCCGTCAACTTAGTTTGTCGACATAAATTTTGTCAATTGTCTTCATCATTTGTTATCCGTTTCCAAGTTTAAGCTTCATGAGAGGCGTCAAGTATTCATATGGTAAAATTTATTCAAACTTTTATAACTTCTTAAGTATATTATATCAACTTTAAACCACAGGTCCTTTCTTGTATGAACTTTCATATAATCATACATTTAAGGGGTAGACCTGGGTAAGCCTAAAATTTTCCACTCGTTTAATTTTTCTAATATTTTCATTATTGAAACTTAATGTGAGCATGTCCACTTTAAGCAATTTTCAACAATTTTTGCCGTCCCGTTTTATGTCTAGTGGTCATCAAATATACCCTGTCCTCATATTATTTGGTCCGTTAATGACTTGATTTTGGTGTATGAAATTTGATCTTATTAAATTTGTATTGGATATGAAATTATTTCAACATAAAATGGTATAGTTGACCACGATTAAAAGGTAAAAAACACAAAATGTACAAATTAAAAAACACATAAAACTGACAAAAATGGAAAGAGAGGAAGGGAAAACGGCCCAACGTTTCGGCCTATATGGCCTTCGACTAGGGGACTACCGGGCTAAATACGGAGAAGATGGATATGACGAGAGAAGGCAGACCTAATGGCGTGTCACAGATATTACCTGTAAAAATCGTGCCAAATCTTGAACTTAATCAAAAACGAGAAATAAAACATTAGTTATCTGTACTATGCAAATATTAAACTTCAATACATAAATAATTTTATAAAATAGACTGCTTCTTTACATTCATTCCAAAGGGTCGAGCAGTTCCAAGAAAATGGATGATTTTTTGTTCAAGGAACTGGCGTTGTTTTTCACCTGCACTAGTTTGTATAGGGACTGTTACATGCATGTCCATTACCTTTTAATCGTGGCCAACTATACCATTTTATTTTGTTCCATAGTTAATTTGTGGCAATCGCACAGCATATTTATATTTTGAAATTATTTCATATGCAAAATTCTGTAGTATTAACATATCTGAAAGTAAGTATGAATAATGATAGTAGTAAAATTTTATCGTTTGTTCTGAAATAAATGGGTGTTCTGAACAGTATTGGCGGAAATTTAACTTGAGTCGTTTAATTTTCATAAAAAAATCTGAGAATAGAAAAAAGAAGTAGTTTATACTAGATGTTTTAGAAAATTCTACCGTTCCATTTTTTTCTAACTTTAGAATAAAGTGTGTAGAAATCAATAAAATTGCTGAATCTATTATTCAAATTACCCCCTTGTAAGTAATCTGACTTTCGCAAATTTTCATTATTTTCAGATATCATTGAAAAAAATGTAGAGTAAATACACTTGTTATAAATAACTGGGTGTTTGATTGTTGTTTTCATGCCAGGATGAAAATTCATTTGCTTTTTGAAAAAAAAATATTTACAATTTCAAAATTTTAATCATACCGATCGCGATGATTCTTTTAATTTATTTATGTATTAGACAAGTGAAACACAGAGCTATCTCTTCCTAAGGTTTACCCTCCTTAAATGATGGTTATCTGGTACTCATCGTTCATGAAAACAAATGATGGTTTAAACTTAGAATAGGTTTCTCAAAACTTGAAATTCTTATTTTCATTTGGGTGCATGTCAGTATGTCAATTGTTAATTAAACTATACCTCTACTGAAGATCACTTTAGTAACTTCGGTATTCAGTCATTCATTATTTTCATCCATTGTAGATGTTTCCTGTTATCCACCTTTTTGCATTCCAAACTTTTTACTGTGCATTGTAATGTGTAGACTCTAGGTCTCAAAACTGTCAGTCAACCTCAATCTAAACATTGTTCAGTGTCTTATTTCATTTATTTTATTACATTCTTTTGTATTTCTACATAACTGTTTAGAGTAATTAGTTGTAGCATCATACTGTACCACACCAATCAGATGTCCTTTATTGAATTCTGTCCTGTCTTATTATCTATAGGTTAATATATACCACTCTCTAACCTGTCACCTGTTGTCTATTGTGTTGTGACCTTGTGCGTTTTTTCATGTTTATACGTCTAGATCAAATCTTGTTATCATATCTAGTTTTATTTAGGCGGTTATGAGAAACATTGGTCAGTTATCTCCCTCTACCAAGTGAGTATATGCGGTCAAGGTGGAGATGATTTTAATTAGCATATCAATAGCTAATGGTAGGTTTACACTGCCGATCAAAGTAACTCGACCGAACTCGATCTATGAATATTCATGAATATTCATTGATCGGGACACTGATCTTGAATGCTCGGGTTCGGTTTACTAACCAAATCGGGGCGATCTTACTAACTCTGCTGAACTCGAGCTGTGTTCCCATAATTATGAATANTATCTCATAATTATGAGATATTATCTCATAATTATGAGATATTTTTGTTCTTCGTGTGGCATCAATACGCTTCCGTAGTTCCCGAATATTTTTGACATGTCAAAAAATATCGTGTAGAGGTCGTGTGCATTATATGTCGAGAACAGGTCGGGAATCAATCGAGGTCTGATCGAGGTAGTCGTGAAGAGGTCGAAAAGGGATCGGTCTTGATCGAGTTTCAAAATTTTATCCGATCACGCCGACTTCTACCCGACTTTAACTCATTCGCTTCTCGATTTATGCCAAGTCGCTTCCAGATCAACTCGATTAGTCCTCGATCATTACTCGACTAACACGATTCTTTCTTTTTTTCTATACAAGATCTTCCCGACCATAACCCGATTTTTTTCCCGACCTGTATCCGACTTTAACTCGACCAATCAAGACCTTTACTCGATTTAACACGACATGGTGTCATCTTTTCACAATAGCAGAACATGAGGCTTTCAAGAGCTTCAGTCACTCACTAGGGCCTTACTTCAGTATTTAAAGGAGAAATCCAAAGGACTCCAATGACTATTGTGATCAAGTTTTGCTGGTGATCATCTTTGATATGATGAGAATCTGCCGGATACTATCTCAAGTGGGGACCAGCCAAGGACTCTTGTTTTCAATTTTGACCAATTGGCGAAGTAGTTTCAGAGTAGAAAGTATTTGAATGGATATCTAAGGTGTGTCGAATATATATTTATCTTCCCCGTTGTGGGCCATCTTGGATTTCATGGATACTATTTTGAAATTGGAACATCCAAGGACTATTTTGACCAATTTTATCTGCAATTGGTCCAGTGAAAATCCTTCTAGTACAATATTTAACTTTGTTCCCCTTTGGCAGTCATCTTGTATTAGCTGACGATATGACAGACACTTTTTGAAAAGGGACCATCATTTGGCAATCGTAACAAGTAATTGGTCTTATTGGCTTAGGAGTTTTAGAGGTAACGTTTAAATGAGTTTTCCAATAAGATCCAATTTAAAACCACTAGTATATTCCCAGTTGGCGGTTTTATTTGATTAGAAACGGACATGACTTTTTTCACATTGAACCAATCGAGGTCTATCATGACTCGGCGGTTTCTGGATAGAATATATTTGAATGAAAAGTTCATGGACAACGGACACAAAATAATGGCAAAAGCTCAATCTTGCTTTATCAGGATTGTAGAAAAGAATTTTAGACTGTGCATGCTTCTAGTATAACTGAAGGATGGTGTGCAGAGGGCTTAAATTCGATCGAATATAGTTATGCTGACAGAATTTGAAATTGAAACCAAGATGTACCCAATATACACACCCCAGAAACAGATTCACTAAATACATGAATTCAAGAATTAACTATATTATTTCTTCCGAGCAGGTTTGTACTCTTATCACAAGATATGATTCAAGCTAAATCCCATCAGAAAAATGTTATTTTGAATATTTGTAACATTTACTAAAACTAAAAAAAAAATCTTTTACATTTGCACCGGGAAAATGTACCCAACGGGCAGCCGCTCGCCATTTTCAATTTCTAAAATCCGGATTTTCTACAGAAACCAGGTTTAAAGCTATACATGGAAACTACTGTAAATCTAGTTACCACCGATATCATGTGATGATATGTCTTCTGTTTTATGTATCAGATTAGACCCACGTGCAATGACAGAAAAAAAACGCACAGTCGCATTCTGACGCATGTTAAGAATGGCCTGCTAGTATGCTAAAGCGAACATTCATTTCTCTGTAAAGATGACTTTGAAGCATTTGCTATTGTATAACCCAAACTACACACTTTCTGTGTCAGACCCACCTTCTCTGCTACTCTAGATCTATCACAGTTATCATCTTTTCTTTGAAGCATCAGCCACATGGGCCACAAATTTTGCTGCTCTTCCACCATGCTGAACTGTTCCCAGAATTTTCACATTTTACCCCCCCCCCCGTATATACAAACGTACTAACAGGACAAACTCGAGCACACTCGACCATTTCCCGATCTTCTTCCGACCAGGTCTAGTTAATCAAACACAAATCGGGCTATAATGTGGCTCAATCTGACAAAGTCTGGTTGGTCAAATGTGGGTGGAGCATAAGTCGTACGTGAATCGTAAAGAGATCGAGAGTGGTCGAGTGTAAGTCGTGTTAAATCGGGTAAAGGTCGAGTGGACGTCGTGAGCTAGCTCGATCAATGAATTTTATGACGTTGGTCGGGATAAAACAGCACTGTCGAGTTCATCGAGTTGGTCTGATCGGCGGTGTAAACCTATCATTACTCGAAAAATTCAGTACCTATCCGTATCCGATTCTCTCCTTCCACGAGGCGATCGTAGTGAATGGGATAAAATGTGTGGATTATTCTCGTTAATCCAAATCTCCACTTTGACCATATATATGACTAACTTGGTACAGGGAGGTAACCGACAAATGTTCCTCACTAATTATTCCTGGCCCCATTACTATGGTTCTTAACATTATTTCTTTTATTACTACCATATTGATCTCCTGATCACTTGTGAGGAGTTTAGCATAATGATTTCATAAGAAAAAGAAGGGAAACGGGGAATGTGTCAAAGAGACAACGACCCTAAGGGGAGCAATAACAACTCAAAGCCACCATAAGATCTTCAATGAACGGTGAGGAAACCCCACATCCAACGGTAGGTCGGAGTTGGCCCCTAAATAAAAGAGTAATCAAGTTCAGCGAAATAAGCATCTTTCTAGACTCCGATAGACATAAAGTGAACTAACTAGAAAACAGACAAGACACACAAAGGCTTAATAAATTTCCTGACTTAGGACAGGCGCAAACCTGCTGCGGCGGGGTTAAACTAGTTTTATTGGGCCCAAACCTTCCCCCTATAGCCAATGTGATAAATAAAACAACGATCGTAACAACAGTAAAATTCAGTTGGCAACAGGACTGAGTCAACTGTGAAAAATGAAACTGAAAAAACTAAATATACGGACATAAACATGAAATCACAAGAGACTACTAGCAGTTAACTGACATGCCAGCTCCAGACCCATTACCAACTGACAAATTAAGTTATGTACCCTCAGTATACAGCTTCCATCAAGATCCCTTCCTGTGAGGAGTTTAGCATAATGATTTCATGCATATACCGGAATACATAACCCGTGTCCATGCAATACAGATTTTAGAAATTTAGAACGTGTTTAGTTAAAATGCACTGTCTAGATTTTGTTCAGTTGTTACGCCTACTCTTGTTATATCTTGTCAGTATAAATTTATTTTTCATTCAGGATATGGAGTATAAATGCACGTGAGACAAAGTCTCTGCTAATACAAGTACATGGTAAAACCAATAATTGTTGTTCTTCGTCTTGGTCATCATTTGGCCTTTAATCGAATGAACTCTTCTCATACCTAATACTTAGTTCACTAATACTTAGTTCAAGACGGCACCTATCACCAATTGAGCGAAATTCATTACTAGATGTTGCAAAATGTCTATTACTCCCTAAATGTTTAGATTTAGTCTGCTGGTGTTGGCGTAATTTCATTTAAGGTGTATATCATGCGGATAATATTGATTTGTAAATGTTTTGATTTGATATGTACTGAAGTTATCGAAATGTGCATATGCAGACACTCAATTCACAGTAACCTCAGTATTTTGTTATTGTATTCACAGAGAATAAATACACTATTCTAATGCACTATGTTTGTTACACTAATTTTGATTGGATAGCGTCAAAATTTTCAGGAGGTAAAATCCACGTTTTACAGTTGGAACCATTAGCAATATATTTGCGAAGACGCAAACCAAACTTCCTTTTATTGTAAAGTTGATTTTATACAGTATTTTTGCATATGCATTAGAAAAGAGATAACCAAACTGTATTTCATGATCTTCATGGGCAACTCTTACAGTTGCAAATATCCGATTTCCGGCTCCGCAAAAACGTCGCCAGACAACTCTGTCTACGATTTACCCCCTCAGATCCTAAAATACAGTATGGTTATCTCTTTAAAATCTCTGGAGCTTTTTTGTTCGTTGTCCGGAATGCATGTTTGTAGTGGGAATTAAAACACTGTTACATCAGCACGTCTAGGTGGATACACAAAATGTTAGATGGTACGATGAATGTGAATTTAAATTCATGTATATTTCTCAGTACTTGTATCATATTGATTCTATATATTATTACATATGTATGAAAACAACCTGTCACTTCAACCTAGCTGACTTTAGATTTATCCTTCAGCGACTACGTCTTTTTTTCTTTATTTTCATGCATTTCTTAACAACTGTTTATCTAGACACTCCTTATTTCGTATGTTGTTACACCTGATTCTCTGGTATTTCTCATTCAACATTGACTTTAATTGGCTTCAATTGCTTGGTATTCACTTTGTTGAATATTATATTTATAAAATTTTGTTACAAACACAATACTCATCGAATGAACTCTTAAGTTACTTGTGGAAGGAAAGAGATATATATTATGTCCGTATACCTTTTTTGCATTCCGATTTTTGTCTGGTTATACGACTCGCTCTGATCCTTAATCTGATCCTTTCAGAGTCTTTAAATGTTCTTTTGTTTTCAATTATTGTAAGCACATATAAAAACTAGATGTTGTCGGAAACGACAGCTATCCCCGCACTCCCTGTTTGACACAGAAAACAGTTGTTATACACCCTTGGCATAATTTTTTCATTATCTTTGAAATCTACCTATTGATAGTCATTATTGTTACTAAAAGAATTCTAGGATATATGGTTGCTAAGTAGAATTCCAAAAAATAAGTGGTCTTTGAGACTTTCAGGAAATTAACCAAAATTGGAATAAATATTTTTGAAATCCAGTTGATGAAAATGTTTTTCCTAAACTAAATAAACAATTTAAGTATGGTTGCTAGGTAGAATTCCAAAAAATAAGTGGTCTTTGA
>MJUU01040511.1:96900-132706 GCA_002080025.1 Modiolus philippinarum
ATTTCACAGTTTTACTATCATCGTTCACTCTGGTAAAATTAAAACTAAAATTTATGATAAAAGGGGTGATTTTGATTTAACAATTTCTAATTTCCCTTTTGCGACGTTCCTTTAGCTCCACCATACGGGGTGTATCGGGGTGTATATATCTCAGCTAGTACGATTCGCACGCGCCTGTTCTACTCTTGACGACTTTAATGGCTGTAACCTTACTGTCACATCCAAACTTTTAAAACAAGGTTACAGATTTCATAAATTGATAAACACATTTAAGAAGTGTTATAGAACATTTGATATTTATATATGATGCGACTCACAAACACCTTATTACTGAGGCCATTTCTCACCATCGTTTCTACGGTGATGTTGTTAAAATATGTCAAAACCGATTAAAAAATCCAGAAAAACTGGGATGTAACTTGCATTCTTTACGTAAAATGGGATATTGACCAGATATTCTTCCTAATTCAGTTAAATTAGCTTTTGAATCAATGACTTGAAGATTTTACAGGTATACTGGCCTCTCAATGATACTGCCGATGTCTACTGAAACCATGACGATTATTTACCAAAGCCTTGTGGAAGTTTTGACTTTTATTGTTATTCCGTAGTGCGACAGTGTTTTACCACCAGACTTGGATCCTTGAGTTAGCCGGCAGTTTAGCGGCGAGCATTCCTTGACCCATCTTTCTAAATAACGTTTTGTCTTATTCTTTCCATCTCAAGATTGAGGTCTTGGAGTTAGTAGTCTACCTGTATTGGGTTTTATTTGTATGTTTATTATACTATAGGGAAACGGGATAGAAAAGGGGAGGATTTGGTACCTATACACCGGTTTAACCCTACCGCTAGCCCTTGCTTGTACTGGTACCAAGTCCGGCTATAACGAGTACCTATCGTTATATGTCCTTTGTCACTTTATTGCAGAAATCTGGTAGATTGTGGCATGTGATTGTAATATTCGGCAATTGTGGGTGTTTCTTGTTATCTTTCGTATATTAATTACAAAACATTGAATAAGTGTGACGAATATTCAATATATGACGGTAGGATTCAACTTCTTCAGCCCAGATTGCAAACATTTATTTTTATTCTCCTGTGGACAGCAGGTTTGGGTTATTCAGATCGGCATGAAGTGTGCCGCATTATACTAAGAAATATTAACTAATATTCATTTTTGCAGGTCTTGTATCATTACCTTTATATGTATCAAGCCATTTATCTCCCTATTTGTCCAGTGTTCCCGAACATTGTTTTTTTTTCAATACTTTCATAAAAATTCTGATTCATAAATCATGCATGTGTAATTGATTAATAGCAGGTTTGTTAATATTTTTTTCATGAAGATGTGTAAGTGAAGTGTCGAACACTTTTCAACAACAAAAGCAACCGAGTTCATCTTAAATATCTACAAAATGAAAATTGCTGAAAATGCGCAAATGGGATATATGTTGGCATTTCCAGAAAATTACTGGCAAATTAAAAAAAATAATTATACGATTTTTGACAGCAGATTTTATCATTCCACTCGCCAGAAGCTGAAGCCTTGGGTTCGTTTTCTGTGACACTTTTGCCCTGGTGCTTCATATTCTGGCTTGGGGGATATTTTACCATGCACAGCTGTCAAAATCCCCATAGCATAAAAACATGCATGCAGCTGCGACATGATGTTTTTCACAAGAAACCATATAGGCATGCTGATCCGTTTTGAACATTACCAATGTTTTGATGCAGAAGTAAAATGGGATGATATCTAAAGTTAATATAATAGGCAGTAAAGTAATACACCTCCTTTATTCGTTTTAAATACTTCAGCAATTATACATCAATTTCATACAAAACTATAGACAAATATCTCTTTTGTCTATTCGATAAATTATCAATTCTTAATATGAGATTTTTTTTAATACAGTTTGTTTAGAAATCAATGCGGCAACATGTTGCCTTTAAATAAAAAATGTCAACTTAGCTATAAGTTTTCGTAGTTGCTTTATGTTTAATAGATCCCATATAAATCTGTGTACGCCCATAAGAAAAGTAAATACACAAAACACATACAAGTCTCTAATTTCAAAAACTTTATTTTCAGAATATACTCAAAATGTTTATAGTTAATTGGGTAATATTAACAAAATTACCGAACAGAGTTGTAAAAAGTAGAATGGGTGGATACATTTCTACTGCAAGAATTTTAAATCAAGTAACAAGTTGCAGTCAATTAAGCTGAATGAACAAATAAAGGGATATGGAGTAAATGTACTTGAGACCAAATCCCTACAAATACCAAATGGAACAACGCTATCACTTAAGCCACCACGAGGCCTTCAACAAAGAGCAAATATTCCTACCTAATAGTAAGTTCAAGACGGCTCCTTGCACCGGTTTCAGTGGAAATTGGACAACGCTACATCAATGTATCCATTTTGTCATGGATGCAGCATAACATATCGAGCAAAATACTCTTACAAACACTGGCATTCGATGCCAGAAAAAAAGTATAGATGCACATAGCTGTTGTATGTCGGATGAATAAATCGTATAAACGACTTTGAAACGTAATAGTCCCGATAACATTCTCGAGCTCAGTTTGATGGTGGTCCAAAAATAAACGACTTGATTGCCAATAACTTGAATTAGTATCGAAACAAGTATAAGATAAGTACAACTGCTGTTTGCTGTTTAACCCCATAGATTATCTCTCAACACTACTTTTTTACAGCCTTTATTGAATTAATCGTAGCCCTATATCATCTCTAAATATCACTCTTTAATCGTAAATATAGATTATCTCTAAAGTATCAACATCTCTTAGGGAAGAAAATCTATAAACAAAAGGTCATGTAACAAAGGTTAAACCCGGATTAAGCCAGGTAATAGTATCCTTTTTATATGATCAATTATTCAGGAGAACACCTGATTATTGGAAGTCAATGCACAAGATGTTACATAAACGTTGCACTTAATTTATTCCACACAAACCAAATAAGTAATAAATTCTGTATAAACAAAAAAATGATGTCATACAGCTTAGCATAACTTAATTATGACCAGGTCCAGGTATTTCGTTATCTGATGTGTGTTGATAAAGCTGTACACGTTTATGGTATACAAACAAAATTCTCATATCTGAATATTAAAGTGGCAATAAAATGTCTTGGCCATAAATGGAATAAATAATAACGGAGGATTTGACGTAAATCAGTACACCGGTAAGTGAAAATCCAATACACCGTAATCTGATTTTTATTAAATATGAGAAAGCATCCCCCTTTTTTACAACGTGTATTGTTCCTACTTGTCTGCCCTTGAGCTAATTTTGATCAAATTTTACATGTACATGACATTATTTTCACATCAAATTATATTATAAATTTACATGTGATACGTTTTTCAATGGCGGAAACACAACAGGAAACTGTAATAGACGACGATATAAAGTGTGACTAGGCCAAATACACATGTGGAAAACAGTAAGTCACCGTTTTAATGTGTATTTCTGACATTTTTTGATGAAAGTGATTATATCTGTGGTTCCAGAAAGGGGCCTTCGCAATTACTTCTAAATTCTTGTGTAACCAAATATAAAAAAAAAACAAAAAGGAGGTTCCATGTAGCTACATGTAACTCCTTATCTGTATGTCCCGGCATTTTCTATTCGTTTTTTATTCGCGCGGTGTTGTCCCCAGGCATGTATAGACAAGGACATACCCCACAAATTTGGTGGAACATGAACTGAAGACTAGTATAATTAATTAATTGTATTTGGTTATAAATCTGAAGCCCTGTTCTCAAAAATTGTCAATTCTGGTGATATTATGGGAATATATTGTGAACTACTTTCGTATAATCAGCATAATTGATTACTAGTATATAATGTAAAAACAAATATCACAGACGTTGGAACAAATTTATTTTTAGCTACAATATTTTATCCTTTCGGAACAGATAACTTAATGTTTTATTTTATGACCATTTTAAAAACGGCTCATAAAAATTAAACTTTACACCAAGTATACTTGTAATGATTGATAGGTTAAATCAATAGTGTAATGTCCCGGTTGCACTGTTGTAAATGTATTGGATATTTAGTTAGGTTGGATGTTGTTCAAGTGCTCCTAATTATGAGACAAAATAGGAGAGGAAATTTAAAATTCGTATTTGCGTTTGTGGTTGTAAAGTAAGTGTGCTATGTTATCAGTACATTTATTGGTTAACTTTTATCCTAAACAAATGTAGTCCAAGTCTTATCAGTTCAAACATGATGCGACATATTAAATAAACTTAAGAATTCACCCCAGATAAGATGACGACTTTTACTCGCAGTATCATGACTTTCACGATCCTTTTTAATAAATAAATGGTGTATTTTTATCTAATGGATTATTCTCCTAAGAAGTCAAAACTTCCCCTGCATCATCATTTTCCTGAAACCTTACACCCTGAAAAAATCATTTTTATAAAGAAAACAATATGTCCATGTGCATTTGTTGTGCTATCGTTATTTGAAACCCCCATTTTGGTTGTTTTGTGTAAATTTCATCAATTTTGTGCTATTTGGGGACTATTTTTTATCAAAGTTTCAAGATTGATAGATCTAGTTAATCTGAAGAAATATGACCAATTAAAAGCATATGTTCGTGATCATATAAGAAAGTTTTGTAAGAAAATGTAGCTTTTTGGTCAAATTCCAGACATTGTAAAACATTAAAAATAAAGATTAAATTTCCCTCAACTAAACGGTCAAAACTCCTTATTTTTGTTTCAGATAAGGGGAGTATTTTGCTTTCAAGTTGGACATTATTCTTAACTGTATGTAAATGTAGGACTGAAGTCGACAGAAGCGCAATTTTAATGCTTCTCAAGTAATTACAGCAAAAACTACATAAATTTAAATTGTGCCTTGTAAAACAAACAAAACACACAACAATCCAAACAAACAAACCACACAACAAACAAACAAACAAACCACACAACAAACAAACTTTTTTGTAATGAAACTGTTAAGCACCAGACAAAACTTTTCTAAATAACCGATTACCTCCTTGCTTTATTGATTTTCATACGGCATGGCCTGTGGACCAACAAATTTACTTAATATGTCATTGCTCAATGTTTTGAACATTCGACAATTTATGTTTCCTTAACAACTATTGCAAGAAAATTAAAGTTAAGTATTGCCATCATGAGATATAAGTACCGGATACCATTAGTATATTATTTTCAAGTTCTCAAAATCATCAAAAATAAGAATAAAAATATGTTAATCAAAATAAATGTTCGAAAATTACTTTTGATATTTCCTTAACTTGTATGCTTTATTTTGTATGCTTTTCAAAATTTCACCTTGGTACTGTTTGAGGGTTAGAAAAGTAACACGTACCATGGCTCTCAATCGGTTTTGTCTCAGGGTTAGAAAATGACAATAACCAATCAGTAACCTAAGAGATCTTTCAAAACATATGCCTCACTGGCCGTGTGACGGGTGCTGTGTGCAGAGCAGGACATGCTTACCCTTCCGGGGCACCTGATGTCACTCTTGTTTATTGAGAGTTCACACTGTTAGTGCTTTAGTTTTTNGGCATGTGGTGTCTTTGGTCTTCCGTCTTTTGGTGTTCTTGCTTTTGCCTTGTCTCTGGACTTTGATTTGTGTAATCTTGTGCTTTGTTCCTTCGGTATTCTACTGCCGTTGTTACGAAACAAATTTCCGGAACACATGCATGTTTACACTTTTCCTAGGCAATTTTCTTACTACCGCAAATAAAGATATATTTAGAAGTATTATACCACCACGCATTGGCTCATCGAGAGGTAGGGGTTCTGGGGTTAAAATCTCCCCTTTCCGGAGTTCTGTGTTAAATTTTTGGTGATTTGGTGATATTTGACTTAAATGGCAAAAATAGCCCTGAACCCTTATTTTCGAACATTGGATCTGCGGATAACCGCTCGATTTATGGGTTTTGTGCAAGTACATCCAATGGCCCACAACACATTCAGTCACATTTTATTAAGTTTGTTCGGGAAGGATTTATTTCCAACTTGGTATAAAACTGTAAATTGTTTTATTTTTGGTCATATTTGACGTGTACGTATCGTTTTGTGAAAAGATTACTTAACTTCAAAACGTACTGTGATATAAATTAACACGTGCCGGTTACCACGTGTGTACCCATGGCACAACAAAGACCAACTTTTTCTGTTTTATTTAAATTTGAACAAAAGTTATTTAAGTTCATTGTTTAAATGGCCTGTTAAAACCATTCATACAAGATTTTGTTCAAATTGAACAAGCACATGTAGTTCAGGCAAGACTTTCATATTAAACGCTTATCAGCTATGAATAGCATCTTCGCTAGCCCCTTGGCAGATCAAGCCCAATATTTTTTTGAGACACAAGTTAAAATTATCTCCCTTTGAAGTACGATTTTCAGTATGATTTATTGTAAAAAATAAAGATCATTTATGATATCTAATAATGTCAAAATTAAAAAAATATATATTTAATTTAGAGAATATGAACCCAAAAAAGTAAAGAAACATTACAAAACCTTGGAATTTTGCAAAATTAAAAAATCAATACACACTATTATTTATTGTCATTTTATATATTAAAATATGATTTAAAGTGTTCTGAATGGATACAGCCAAGTTCAACTACGACCAATCAAATCCGTATATTTGAGGCTTAAGAAATCCAGCTTGACCTGCCAAGGGTGAAGAGAAGAGGAGCGTATCGTAACACTTTGCAAGCGAAGATGCTATGGATAGCAGCGTTAATTGCCATCTTGGTTAAGAGCTGGGGTCATTACAATAATTCAAAACTGAATCTACTAAATGACCATTATATTTAATTTCAAACGATCCAGTAGAAGTCTTAATGTAAAATTACAGTATTCATGCTCATAACTTCGTGAGGGAAATAGTGTAATCACTTAATGTCTTCCAGTACAACACCTTATACAGGTCATTATCATATTTGTGTTATTTGGTTGTTTGCGTGATATAGGGTATTTTTCATTTTTTTTAATTTTAAGGGTGTGCATGGTTAATGTATGGAGTGATTTGTAGTACAAAAACAATCCCTTTATGACGTCTAATTCTTTCTTTAATTTGACTTCAAAGGTGGCAATTTTGCTAAAAACTTTGTGATTTCGCCGTGATAGCGAAGATATGTCACGATATCATTTAAAATAAAAACTATTAAAATTCCAAATTTCAATATTTATTTTCTATTAAATAATTTGTTTTAAAATAACATTTAAACGAAATCAAAAACGTACATATTCTATAAAAAATACAGGAGAACATGTGTTTTTGGTCGTGTCCCTTGTGTTACTGTAACCGTATAATTCAACCAGTAAGTAAGGGTTATCTCTCTTACTGAATAACTAAGGGCCTTCACAAAGTACTACTTCATCTTTGAAGTATTGGGTATTCCATATGCCACTATGATGCTGTTCATGTAATCCTAAAAAATATCTCTAAAGTATGCATGGTAACACTGTAATTTTTATTTCTGTCCCTGTAGTTACGTCATTTTCTATTATTCTTCATATTTATCATAAGTTAGCACCAGCTTGTGACCAGTATTTGTATTTAGTAATTTGCTTTGCAGAATAAGCTGATCCGTTGTACAAAGTAACATACAATGCGAATAAAATTGGATTAAGTAATGAATATGTCTCTTATGTTACGTAACACTAAAGTGACAAAATTTGTAAAATCAGGGACGACAAGTTGATTCTAAGCAACCGTGTTTGAGAGGAAGACAAAAACAAATGTAATCACCCCGTGCGCAATACTTTTCTAGTTCATCTTTTTGAAAACACCATTCTTTATTCACAATAGTAAGGATTTTTGAAACATTATACACACAGTAACACAAGGGACAATTAAAAAGAGTAACACCATGGACATTTGAAGTAACAAAAGGGACATACATTATTGCTAACTCAACGATGCAACTTCATATTACCATTGAATATAGAGCAAAGAACAAGATTCGGTAAGGGCCCACTAATTTCCTTATTTTGGAAATTTTGTCAAAACTTTATTATCTGATCATTTCATAAAGTAGACTGATTGCATTTAATAGATTTGTGTTCATTTTGCAAAAAAATACTACCGGGATCCTAAAAAAATGCCATGAAATTAGCCTAAAAAGACAAAATTTTCTAAATTGTAGATTTTTTTGTGATTTTTATTGGTTTTTGATTGAAACGGAAGTGGCCAACCACGTGTATCCAAAATATTTATATGTAATTTACTATTTTACAAAATTTATATGAAGCTCATCAGTGTACAAAAGGTTAGCCAATGTTAAATATGCCAAAAACGCCCCTAAAATCTAGTCTTTTTAGCCTTTTTCAGCGATTTTGCCAATTTATGCCATGTTTGGTTGGCTTATTTGACCAAATTTGTTGAATTAATACCCAAACATGGTAAAATTCATTTTGGTTAGCTTTTCTTTATGATTCTTAGAAATAATTGTTTTAAGGGGTAATAAATGATAACTAGGATGTTATCAGTAGTAAAAAATAAATATGAAAACTTTCAAAAAAAACTTTAAATTGATAATGTTGTAGACATCAAATGTCACTTGTGTTACCTAATGTCCCTATTGTTACCTGCTTGAGGGATTGCAGGGTGTCTGGATATAAATTTTCTGTTCAAGTAGATGAAGTAATTGACCTCTTCTTTTCCATACAGTACGCTTAACTGTTTTATAAGAAGAAAACAATGTTTATAAGTGTCCCTTGTGTTACTAAATGTTCCCTTGTGTTACTGAAATTAAAATTTGTATTATTTTCATGTTTCAAATTAAAATTTTGGTACTCTTTGAATGAAAATGTTGGATTCATCGTTCCATCTTTGGGCAATCAAACTGAAATAATTATATTGTAAAAATATAGAGACAGTATTTTATTTTTGATGGTAGAAAGTCACTTGTTTTACCTTTGTGTCCCATGTGTTATACAATTGCCCTGGTGTTACTGATCAGTAATTGACAAACAAGAAATTTGTAGCTCAACCCTAATGGTCAAAATCAAGTGGATAGATAGTGTATGTTCCAGGTAATGATATAAAGAATAACATATTTCTTATATTGAAATAATTAATCAAGCTTTGTAAAAGTTTGAAAGGTCTAATGCCGTACGCAAATAGACTTGCAATTCAAAAAACAAATATGTGAAATAATTAAATTGCGACAATATCATTTTATACCGGTGACTTTTATTTGTTCATTATATCAAGAGGGTTAAAATGGCAATATTCTAATAGCATTCGTAATTTTTATCATTTTTCCTGATAGTAACACAAGGGACACTGGCTGGCGGCAATGGACTTGTTTTTCTTTATGCACACAAAGTTAATGCCGAGAGCTGTTGTTTCCCAAACTTGAAATGTTTAAAGATTCAAAAACCTTAACAGCTAAACAAAATGACCAGTTGATTTTTTCTAAAATTATCTTCAAAATATTGACGATTCTTTTTAGAATAACCCATATAAAAATTGTAGACTTTGTACGAGGTCAATACGATGTCGTATCGACCAAGAAATGCAGATCAACTTCGGTCGATAAGCATTCCTTATGTCGATATAACACTGCTGTGACACTTTTGAGGCAAATAACGAAACTATATTGAAATGATGTAGGATTTGTCCTTTACAAAAATTGCTCATTTTGTTAGGATTTGACAAAAATCATAGCCGCCAGCGCGGAATATACTTTAACATTGGCCCTATAGGAATTTCATTTTCTGAAACCACTTAAGCAAAATGAACAAAACCGTACGGGAATGATGTATGGAAGGTCTTCTGTGGATTGCTTATATATAGTTCGTTCTGGTGCAACAAATGCATGGCAACCAGCGGAAAGATTAGTTTAACATTGGACCCTATTTAAGAAATTACATAATTTTCGTCATCTGAGGCTTAGCATTTTGTTTCACATTAGCAATACAGACTAAGTCTTTGAGCCTCTGGTTGAAATTCTTTTTTAATTTCATTTCGTGCAGGTTTTAAGCAAAAAATAGAAAAAGTAGCAAACATAGTCTGGATCCCCTTTTTCGGAGGTCTGATTCGCCACTGGCTTCTTATTATATAACACGACATATAATCATCGAGCGTTGTTGGTGATGTCAACCTTTAAAAATTGATGAAAAAATCCCCCTTTTCTGTGTTTTGGTATGTACTGACTAAAACGTAAGTGGATATACTGGTAGCTCCTAATATCGTGGTACGTAGCTACGTAGAAACGGTGACGTTACAATTAAAAATTTAGTTGAAATGAACATGAATTCTATGATATGATGGAACCCACGATATTATGTGAGCCTACTATAAATTACCATCAATAATCCTCTATAATGTGATATTCAGACAAAACCATGTTTATGAAATTACAATACATTATTAAAATACAGTATTTGTGAAAAAGAAAGGAAAGGGAGTAAATGTCAAGGAGACAACATCCCATCCCCATGTTAAAACGACACAAAATCATAGCATCTAGGGCACATTATAAGAGTTTGATTTTCTGAAAAGAATATAAATAAACTTTCAATTCTGAATGATTATTAGTTCCCATGAGATCTCTCATTTTCAATATTTGTGTCAGTTTATTCCCCTAGTTCAAAGTATATCTCATGAATCTCGTCATTGAAGTTGATAATATGAATAAATTTATGATTTATTTTCTACGAAAGCCGAGAAAGGAAATCGTTTGAGGAAGTCGGAATTCAGAATACAGAATACAGAATTCAGAATTCGGAATACAGAATGCAGAATATATATATGTCATTCGGGAATCTTCACAGGGGATACGGGTTCATATACCCTGCCGATGGTTTATATCAAGGGGATATAGGGCACACAGACAGGGAATATGAACCCGTATCCCCTGTGAAGCCCGAATAACAATTATATTCTGCCAGAAGTGCTTCAATTTTTCTTTTACAAGCGTTTGTGATTTGTGATTTGCTACCACAGGGACACTGTCAAGCTAACCAATCAAATTGCAGCATTCACCTGGATATTTCATTTAGAATTTATTAATGTGTACCAGGAGGTACAGTTAAACGCCAACGTTAACTAATCTGAGTGAAGAGACAAAGTGGCTGCCAGAATAACGGACAATATTTTATTTCAACCTGTGCTGAAGATGTTTTAATAGTATTGATAGACTGAAATGCAAAAAACAGTCTAAAATATTTATAAGGTTCAAGAATAACCTTTAACCCAAAGCACCATTATTGATTATTTAAATCCAGAGACATAACCAATGTAAAAGTTAATATTTTATATACTACGTCATGTCACATTTATTCTGATACTTTTTTATTTCATGTGTCAGAATATCGTTGTAATTAGTGGGATACCGTCGGGAGGGATTGACTGACGGACATATAGACAGATGAATAGACTGAGGGGACCACTTAATATACGTCTCAACGTTTTGCGTTTTGGTTTATGGTTTTGAAATTAGTTTTAATCAGCATAATATGAAATACGCCTGTTCTGCAAACATCAAATAAATGTAACGATACAGAAAAACATGCCTACTTACAAACAATGGAAAAGGATAAAAACTCGAAAGTCTCGATTAAGAGGAATATTTAATTCTATAGGAACCGATAAAAATACTGTATTCCACATTGGAACGATTGAACGATTTAAAGGTGACTTGATACAGCAAAGAATAAAAAGAAACAAACAAAATAAATCCAATAAAAACAAAAAAATATAAATGCTTTACGCCTTAACTAAATTTGAACAATTTTTCATATTGGCAGTATTTGGCATTGCACAATATCATGTTCTTCTTTCATAATTGATGATGTTGTTATACCAAATCTATTAAGAAGTATTTAAATTGAAGTTTCATATGTAAGAAGGCTTGATATCATAGTCAACGAAAATTATGTTCTTAGCTAACTGTCAGTAACTGCGAGCATTTGTCCGGACAGTACCTGTGTGTATTGTTTTCATGTTTTATGTACTTCTTTGTAAGGGTATTCGTCTTGATAGGTTGAACTTTTTTCTAGTTTGATTTTTACTGTGAGTCTTTTTGTGTATTTAGTTTTTAGCCATTCACCACACATAGGGGATGGTTTTGATCCAAGAATACGAGTTTAACCCCACCGCAATTTTTGCGCCTGTCCCAAGTCAGGAATATGTTGGTAATTGGCTTGTCCGTGTCTTCTTATAAAATTTTAGTTTCTTGATATTCGGGTTATTGGATGTGGTTTGTTTCCATTGATTTATTCACTTTTTACCGTTTTTGGGCCATTTAGGGCTTGCTATATGGTGTGAGGTTCCTCACTGTGTTGATGCATCATTAAACCTGGTTTAACCCACCATTTTTTTTTATAAAATGCCCGTTCCAAGTCGGGAATATGACGGCTTACCAAAAATGTTCTGTGTCGGATTGCGTTTCCCTGATTCAGTCTAATGGTCTCTTCCTTTGATCGATTCGGACTTTTGTTGTCACTTTTATTTATTGAAGCCGTACGGTGACCCATAGATGCCTTGTTTTGGGTCGTTTTAACCTGGATATGAGATGTTGTCTCCTTGACATTTACCCCCATTTCCTTTCTTTTTCAAAGATATCTCTCCGATAAGTTTTTGTAATGAAATTGATTGGAAGGTTCCAGATGATACTTTTTATTTCAAATCTCACACCTCCTTCCTTCATTGTATTTCATAAACAGTAATATGAGATGTGAGACGGCAAAATATTATCATATTTTTTTTAACAAGGTGCTGCACTTTGCGTTATTTCATATACGTTTGGCACCCCCATCAATCATATATAAAAAATAATTATCAATACACTGACAAACGAATACCGGAGCAATAAGGGAGACATGTGAAGATTTGAAATAAAAATTAAAAAGATACACGGCAATTTATATTTAACACAAATTGGGACAACTTTACAAAGACAAAACAAACAAACAAAAACAAACGAGAACGCTCCAAAACATGAATACGAACCGCTACAAATGCGGAGGAAAAACAAACGAGAACGCTCCAAAACATGAATACGAACCGCTACAAATGCGGAGGAAAAACAAACAAGAACGCTCCAAAACATGAATACTAACCGCTACAAATCTGGAGGCAAAACAAACAAGGACGCTCCAAATCATGAATACGAACCGCTACAAATCTGGAAGAAAAACAAACAAGAACGCTCCAAAACATGAATACGAACCGCTACAAATCCGGAGGCAAAACAAACAAGAACGCTCCAAATCATGAATACGAACCGCTATAAATCTGGAGGAAAAACAAACAAGAACGCTCCAAAACATGAATACGAACCGCTACAAATCCGGAGGCAAAACAAAAAAAATTAGAACGCTCAAAAACATGAATACGAACCGCTACAAACCTGGAGGCATTATCAGGTGCTCCGGAAGGGTAAGGATGATCTGCGCTACGCGTGGCCTCCGTCATACTGCCAATGTTAAGTCTGGTTTTGTTTTAGGCACTGTTTGTCAGTTCGGTAATATACTCTGGATCTACTCAAAAATGTCTTTTCTCAAATGTTAAATGGTAAAATTATAACGATCTGTCAAATTATGCTGAGTCAGTGATATGTTCAGCCGTTGTTACTTTCGTAGATAGATATGAAATGTCAGTGTCACAAATGAAAACTGACATTTTCAGCTAGATTCACGTCTTCCCGGATTTGACATTACCGGTTTTGACTTTACCCTGGATTGACCCACTGACAGTGTGACGGGTGTTGTATACAGAGCAGGACATGCTTACCCNNNTAGGGAACGACACAGGAAAAACACAAATAAGACAAAAGACAAACGTAAACAACGATAGGAACTCGGTACAGCCGGACTTGGTACCGGCACTAGCAAAAGCCAGCGTTAGGGTTAAACCGGTTTATGGATACCCAAACTCTGTTTTTTGAGAGTTCAAACTGTTAGTGGTTTAGTTTTTTGCGCTGTATATGTAATGTTCGTGTGTTCTGTGGGCATGTGGTGTCTTTGGTCTTCCGTCTGCTGGTGTTCTTACTTTTTTACCTTGTCTCTGGACTTTGATTTATGTAATCTTGTGCTTTGTTTCTTCGGTATTCTACTGCTGTTGTGATGTTGCCTACAAGACATTTCAGTCACATTTTATTCAGTATCTACATGCAACTTTGTATACATCTGTAGTGCATCTTATTGTCGGCCTAAATTGACTTGTCCTAAACGTTTTGAAAAAAGTTTATGGTAGTTTTATGGCATGAATTAACCCATGCATGTTTACCCATGTGTAACTCTGGCACACCAATGGTTGGCTTCCTCTGTTTATTTAAATTTTAGCAAGAGTTGTTCAAGTTCATGGCTTACGGGTTAATTCATACGGTAAAGGTAGTTTAAGACAAGATTTTCACATAAATGATATGTTGACCTATGCACAGCAGTTATGACCATCTCAGTTGGGAGCTGGGATCATAAGAAAAATTGTGAATGAAATATACTAAATGACCATTCCATTTGATTCAAATCGAGCGTGTACAAGTCGAAACGTATTTCACAGAGGGTCCTTTGTGAAAATAATAAAAGAATATTCTGCTGTGGTAGCCATGGGACATCACATATATTTCTGTGAAGGGTCATTCAAAGTGTGAAATATTCCAAACAAGGATAATTTTCAATCCATCTGCAGTAAGGTTTAAACTGCTCAAGTGTAAATGTGCTATTGTCTGAGGTTCGCTCCATCCATATCAAAACGGAATAAACAATTTCCGTTTAAGATATCCGTACATCATTCGAGTAATTTTTTTTTAGTTTGGTTCATATTTTTATAAGTACATCATCATTTGTAAGCCATTCAGTCCGAATCGAAATTATGACCAATTTTGTATTAAAAGCAAAAGAATCTTAATTGCTATTATGAACTGAAAATATCCTATATTCTTTTTCTCAGATCCAATTAAGTTTTTATTTCTCATTTAACACCACTTAATGTTGGTTTGTTCTGAGTGATATGAACTCTGAAAGAATTTGTTCCGGTGTCCCCATGCTGTCTTTCCGGGGGAAATTCTGGATCGATCCTATATTTCCCCTGGCAAAAATAGGCACGATCCAGTTTTCCCCCGTCAACTTTTGAGGGCAAAACTGGATCAGTCCAGATTTCCCCCTCGTCGATCATATAAGCTAGTTTTTCCCCCGACGTCATCGATACGTTTTTGTCACCACATTTTCTTTTTCCTCCCCCATGTGGGTAATCTGGGTATATGCTACTGAGGTATCAAAAGGAAAGCTTTCGGTGTATGCACTGCAGGCGAAAAAAAAACAAAGATTAAACGACTCTAAACCTTGTCTAACTAACCCTAAACACAATAAAAATGCATCTAGATGTTCAACACCAAGTACCCGTGTAAGTAATTATGGATGGCTAGCCAAACCATATGCGTGGTAACTATCACAACAACAACTTTTATTTGTCAATCATGATGCCCCCCAAAGTAGAATATTACCACGGTCAAGCGAGTAGCAAAAGTTTAATTTCATCAAAGAAAGGGCAGTGCCAAATTAGTCGTGCTACATACAAAGTACGCAGTCTCTCGTGGTTAGCTGTCAATCAATTATCAATAATGTTTTGTTTTTTATTCTCTGTGGTAAGCCTTCAGAAGTCGGCGTGGGGTGTATAAGTACATTTTGCTGAAATGAAACTTTTGCTACTCGCTTGACCGTTGCAATGGCAGTAAAATACCGAAGGAAAGAGATTTGGTTAATACAAAAGACGTGGCAAAAACGAGAACACGGAAAAACAAAGACAAAACATGGACATGAGACAGTCACAAGGCACAGGCACAGAAATAAAAACATGACATTCCGAGCTAAGGAACTAGTAAGTGTGAAATCCAATGAAAACTGGGCGTGACATCAGGTGCTGCCTGTCACAGTTTAGTAAGTTTGATTACATTGATTGGAGATGAAACAAATAGTTATTTCTATTTCCGTTGGTGTTTGTCCCTACTGCATGGCGAAATATTCAACTTAGGGTTGTTATAAATATGAATAATAACCAGGCTTGAAAACAATTTCAGGCATATTGAAAGCCAAATGATACAAACCTCCCTTTTGTTGAATATTTATATACAAAATGTATGTAATCGAAATCAGACGAAAAATAAATCAACAATCATTGTACATATTGTTTTGAAAAAAAATACCATTCAATCGGATCGGATGTACATGTATGCATTATACAGTTATATTCATTTTTTTTTTTGGGGGGGGGAGATTTTAGCATGGGGGAAAATCTACAATATGTACACGTATTCCATTTTTCCTAGAGGAAAACAGGCTCTGATACAATATTTTCTAGGGGAAATAGGATCTATCCAGCCCCCCCCCCCCGGGAAAAAATTGCATGGGGAAAACGGCTATACAACACCGACAAGTTATCAGGTAAATGTAGTCCTTGACAAACCGAAGTAAGCTTATCATCTACTTCAATAGTTTTTGAAACACATGACCAAAACTACGTAAAACTATTACAAAAAAACCATAGAAACCCCAAATATATGAACATTTTTTTGTTGAAAATCTGCTAACAATGGCGTGCAGTCCGTTGACAAAGAAAACTTTAATTCAAATAGATCGAGTTGATTGACAGAAACATTTCTCCAAAATTTTGTTAAAATTTCTCCAAAAATAATTAATAAGAAGAAATACAGTAAAGCCTTTCCATTGTAGTGAGGAGCTTGATGAGGATACAGAAGTTAGTGTTGTAATTGACTGTAAATTTAGTCCCAATAGATGGCAATTACTACAGCTTTTGTCTCTTCAGTTCAGGTAGGAATCTGAACAACAATTATTATGGAGATAAAGGTCTAAACATAAGCAGTATACCTGGTTTATGGTTGTGTTCTTTGGGTTTTGAAACTGTGGGTTCGCTATGTACATATCCACCTCTTCTGGAAGAGTAAAAAAAGAAATTCGGAAATGTCTATAGTTTTCAAAAATATAGAATAAAATTTATGGTTGGAATCAGTTACAACTTCAGTTATCTGGAGCTCTTATAAACCAGGACCATATAAAAACTTAAAATTCTATCCTTTTCATAGATTTACCAATATCAACTTTATATACAAGATATTTTACTTAATTTTTCTACCCATCCATTAGTTTTGACTTACTAAATAGAGCGGCGAGTACTACTATAATTACTTTACTTGGACAAACATTAACATTCAAAATTCTAATCCCTGGCTTTACTTTATGTATTGCACTCGATGGATGTCTTTGATAGTGGATTTGACCTCCTAACGCAATTGTTTGGTAAACACTTTTCATATTATTTGATTGTAATGCTGTTGGTGAGAGATTACACATTTGTCAGGACAGTACCCATATGTATTGTCTTCATGTTTTATGTACTTCATTGTAAAAGTACTCGAACTTTTTTCTAGTTTGATTTTTTACAGCGAGTATTTCTGTGTATTTATTGTTAAGTCATTCACCACACATAGGGGAGGGTTTGGATAAAAGAAAACGCATTTAAACCCACCGCAATTTTTGCGCCTGTCCCAAGTCAGGAATATGTTGGTCATTGGCTTGTCCTGGTCTTCTAAAAAAAATCAGTTTCTTAATATTCGGGTTATTGGATGTGATTTATTTCCATTGATTTATTCACCTTTTTACTCTTTTATGGGCCATTTAGGGCTTGCTATATGGATTGAGGTTCCTCACTGTGTTGAAGACCGTAGGTTGACCCCTAGATGCTTTGTTTGGGTCGTTTAAACCTGGAGATGGGATGTTGTCTCCTTGACATTTACCCCAGTTCCCTTCTTTTTCATAAGCTTAACAAAATGTGTCGTTGAATGTGCAACTTGAGTATTTTCGTATTTTTTTATATGTACACTGAGTAAAGACATTTTTAATCACAGAATCAGTATGTACTGCAATTATGATCAACTATAAAATTTTGTATTGTAATCCATGGAAGTCTATTTCTGTTTATAATCCTTCTTTGTTTTTTTTTCAGATGTCTCAAGTACGTTCTGATGGATGAAGAAGGTTCACATAAAGGTCCGTGTTGGAAGACCAATAAGAAATTATTCACAGTGTTAATTGTAACGACAAGTTTATTCTTCATTCTCTTGACGTTCCATGTCTCTTCCAATAACAGCATGATAGGGGATGTTACTTACTTAAAAAATATATCGAATTATCTTTATGTTAATATTATAAATGATCATTTTACGAACACGAATGAACCGTATGTGACTTTTACCAGTTCTACCCCTGCTACTGCTCACATCAAGGCAAGTGTTGGTAATTTACCAACCCTCTCTGTAGTGAATCCACATGACTTTAAATATCTTATTCTGGAAAACAAAATATGTCATTCTGATATTGGATCTGTATATCTGATGGTTGTCGTCTGTGTTGCCCCAGCCAATTTTAGGGAAAGACAGACGATCAGAGAAACATGGGGGTCAGTAGCCAAAACGAATAAAGAAATGAGATTAATATTTATCCTTGGTAAAACATTAAACTCACATATACAAGAACAAATAAGCAACGAAAGTCGTGTATATCACGATATTGTTCAAGAAGATTTTTTAGACTCGTACAGAAATTTATCAATAAAATCAGCAGCCATGTTGAAATGGTCATACAGGTACTGTCCGTCCGCAAAGTATGTGTTAAAAGCAGACGATGATATGTTTGTTAATTTAGAATATTTACTAGGAGTTTTAAAGCATAAACATTTAACAAATTCTGTGATTGGTTCGAAAATAATAGGTGCAGTGCCTGTGCAGGACAAAAATTCAAAATGGTACACACCACAAGGAATGTTTAACGGAAGTGTGTATCCGCCATATTGTAGTGGGACATCGTATGTTCTCACGGGAGATATTGTAGAAAAATTATACAATACAACATTAGTGACTTCATTTTTCTGGTTAGAGGATATTTATATAACTGGGATGTGTAGATCTAAAGCGAAAATTAGCATTTTTAATGATTACGGTTTTACATACAACAAGCCTGGTGCAGTTGGGTGTATCTTTCGTCGGCGCATAACTGGGCATAGATACTCAGAAACAGAAATACGAAAAATATGGAAAGAAATGAACGATAAATCTCTAACGTGTTAAATCTCTAAACTTTTATTTTGTGTTATCGAATTGTTGCCCGTAAGCTACAAAAAAAATATAAAGGTGCCATACATGTCTTACAATTCTTGATATTAAAGTGTTTTTAATGTTACTTGTGTCATACATGTATCTTTTCCGTTACTTCCTGTTCATCACACCATGTTTTTTAGAACAGGATTGGTGTGATTTTTACTGCATCTGGTGGCTCACCTTACTTTGCTAAAAACTTCAGATAATGAGGTAACATACACATGACCAGACAAAACATCATTAGGTAATATTTACTGCATTGAAAATGGAAGTTCTAGTTTGCACATGTATCGGCCAAAGTTGTTGTTTGTCTGTACCAATCTGCTGTTACATTTGCATTTACGACAACATATGCTGATTGGTCGTAAACGAAACATGACATAACTATACCTCCTCAAGAACTATTACAACACTTGTATCCTCGTGTGGAGGCAACATCGGAAATTGATACCAAGAAAGACATTACAATGTTACTGTACAATACAGACGTTCAAAGTTTTACAGAGTGTCTTTATCATACGAATCTAGTACTAAGGGTAGTGTACGGTAACAGGTGAGGGGGATTCTTTATTAATATTACAAGTTCAATACGACCTTATTACCACTTCAGTGTACCTTTACAGTTCAGGGATTTTCTTTATCAATAGTACCAAAGCTAGCAAGACTCTAACTAAAGTGAGTTATGTGTAAGGTACCAGTTTCGGAGTGTATGAATAATACCAGTTCTAGTACGATTGAAGTACAAAGTTAAGTGTACAGTAACATTTCAAAGTGGAGTAATCTTTTTTCCTAGTACCACTCTAGTATAAAGTTTCGCGTACGACAACAGCTCAGGGATAGCACCAGTTCTACTTCGACGCTAGTACCAAGTTTAGTATAAGGTAACAGTTATTGTGTTTTCTTTATTTACGGTCTAATAAAAATCTAATACCAATTTTGGAGATTTTTTTGTAAAAACAAAAGTTGAAATTGATTTCCTATTAAGCATTTTAAGATATAAAATATATTTTGATACTTCTTTCCTGATTTCACAGATTATACAAACGTGTTTTCATTTAAAAAAAGATTAAGCACGTTTGGTTGTAAACATATTGCGGTATTGACTTCCGTTGTTTTCCTTTATTTTTTCTGAAATCTTCGTTTTTTTTCACAAATCATCTGTGACAGTTGTCATACTCCTTTATTTGTTTTTAGAGACTCATTTACATATTTGTCTTACTTCAAAGCGGTAAATAGAGATGCGTATCTTTTAACTATAAAATATGACTAAGAATCGACGTTAATACTAAGTACCTGATGCATAAAGCCATATGTTTATAACCATTAAAACTCAGATCAGATCAAAAAGAATATGGTACATCATAAAACATTTCTATTGATTAAGGAAGTATACATCATTACATTTTTCGTTCCCCGTTTTCCCAATTCCCAAAAAAGTGACGATGTTTTGCATTTTTATAGCAATGAATCTGACAAAGGTTAACTTGATAAGTCATTTAAATCCGGTTGTCGGGGGGTTATCAATGTACGTGTATCATTTAGTGATTAATTGGGTCATTTTTTTTTCATTTTTTAAATTATTATTATTATTATTACATTGCATTTTCCTTTTATGTTTTGGCATTACTTTTTGAACAAAACAATAAAATTTTAGAATATGATTATCCCTGCACTTTGAAATGTTCATGCATGTTGTCTTTGATCTCGACCGTTCGTCCATCCGTCAGTGTGACAAGAATTCCCTCTACATATTTGTAGTTAGGGGTTTATTTTTATTGTAGAATTGTTTGATATATGTTCTAGATGCACAATAAGCTTTCAAAATTTTGATATTTATCTTGGTGCATATACAAGATGTTTGTTTGATTTCAGTTTTGATAAATTTTTCTAAAATTGTAAGACTACTAATTGTTTCATTTTTTTTCTATTTTACTTGGCAACTATTTAGTTGGATTTGTTTGATTGAAACAGTTTAAACCATCAGTCCCAGTCGGATAAAAAAACGTTTAATTCCGATTTTGTCAAATTTCCCAAGACCCGAAACCTGATTTTCTTTTAGAATTCTACCTATCTAACGACTATATAATAATATGATAACTTTAATTTTAAAAATGAGAAAAATTACATCCAGGTTCTATAACAACTGTTTATGTATCCAACAGGAAGTGTGGGGTCACTGTCTTTTCCGGTAGTCATTCTTCTACAATATAGTTAGATGTTTAAAGCAACAACTTAAATTTACTTAAATCATGAAAATAAATGATGATTGATACCTTGAGAACCCCTCTCTTCGATATATTACTGGGTGAAAAATGGATGACAGGAAACATCAACAATGGCTGAAAATTACACTTTCATGCCACAATCTGTAAGGGAACTACTCAAGAAAAACACAAATTTTATAAGACAAAGGACAAACATAACTAGATTTGTAATTGCAAGCAATAGCCGATGTCACCTCCAACTAATTTGATGATTCCATCTTGTTGGCAGCTTCAATCAACTTTCGTTGAATTCCAACAACGTTGAAATTTTGACGTATTTTGACGACTGTCTTGGAAATGGCGGCCATTTTGAAAATTTCAAATGCCGAACATATAACTTTGGATGATGGTCTAAGTGTGCGCAAAGTTTGAAATCAATTAGTTCAGTCATTTCTTAATAATCGCTCGGACAAAATGTGTGGAAGAATAATAATAATAAGAAGAAAATGTGTTGAAGAATAATAAGAAGAAGAATTATCATATAGATTGCGATTCAAGATTGTTCACATGAACATTTTAAACACGTCAATTATAAGACTGAGAGCTTTATTGTTTTCTCTCCAGTCATTGTTGCCATGGATTCTGAAATGGCCCTTTTATCCAATTAGGAAGCAGGCCTTCATAGTGATAATTTAATGAAATTCTCATTAAGGGAAAAATCAACCCTGCCCTTTGAATTATTTTTAAATTGACTTTTTATATTTAATAAATTCTACTTTAAATTATACTGATATCATATTTTTTAAGAAATTTTTATTTTAATCTGCATTATTTTTTTCTCCAATTTCTGTTGTATAAATGTATTTATCTGATACTATATTTGTATTAAGAAGTGATTTAAGAGTCCAAATATAGCTTGAATGCTAGAACACAAAACATCAGTGACATAACATTAAAAATGCATAAAATGCTTCCATATCCATATCCTTTCGTAAAATATTCCAAAAGATGTAGTACCGTAAACAATGAAAATCTGGAGTAAATGCATATAAGACAAAGTCTCTACAAATATTTGGTAGAACCAAGCTATAGAACAATGCTTTCATTATTGTCCTTCATCTTGAAATCAGCATGAGACGTTCAAACAAGGAGCTTTGTTAATGCTTCATAGGTAGTTGAAAACGGCTCCTACCACCGATTTGAACCCAATTCATTTCTACATGTCCAACAACACTACAACCATGTCAGCAAACATAAATTAAACTTACAAAGTGCTCTTACAATCACTGGACATCTGTTCCCCGACACTAGTGTTATAATCTAGTAGACAATTAAAAAATATAGACAAAAACATGACACTCAACGAGTCGCTTGTAAGAAAACTTGGCATTTATTAAATAGCAAGATGTGGTCACTTAAAACAGGTGGCCAGAATAACATTTGGAAATTACAAAAAAAAATGCAAAAACTTGAAAGAATATCTATGAGAAATTCTCTCAAGAACAAGTACAGTACAGTTGAACTATGTATCTGTTTTCAAGGCTTGGTGACCAAGTTTAGTAGACGTCAACTTTTAGGGACAAATCAAGATTATATGACATATAGATAAATTGGAATTCAATCATTCCATTGATTGAAATGACATGGCATAATCCTAATGATTGGGATGTCAGCATCCAGATGAATTGGGATGTCACTATTCATATGTATTTGGATGCCAGCATCCAGATGAATTAGAATGCCAGCATCCAGATAAAATGGGATGTCAACATTCATAATAACTTGGATGCCAGTATCTATATCAATAGAGATACAAGCATCCAAATCGGTTTGGATACCAGTATCTACAAAAATATGGATGCCAGTATTCAGATCTTGCAAGGATGTTGGATTTTTATAACAAATGAGGTCAGTATCCAAACATTGCTGCGGTCAAGGAAGTTGTAAAACTTTCAATTTAACGACTTTAGGATTTACACCCCACGATCTCAACCTTTCACTGACTCATCGTCGTACAAAGACAACATTGTATACATTTGTCAGGTGTTCACGTCAGATATATCTAAAATGTAGACATTTGACATCGATGAATCTAACACATTGTGTAAGCTTGGGTTGTAAATCTGGACTTCATTACAATAAAAGTTTTGCCACTTAGTTGACCGCGGCAATAATCAAGTTTTCTTATATGATTTAATTTTATAATAAACAAAAATATGGCTAGTCCATGTACAGTTATAAAGTTTGGCATACTACTTTGTTTAAATGGGAAAATATTCAAGAAACGGAGGCTTACAGCATAATTGTAAGCATTTTCTTATTTTGTCATACTATTGCATTGTATACTGTTAGATGAAGTTCTTTCAAAATCTTTCTTTCAGCAGTGTTTCAACAAACTGTTATAGTACTGACATGAAATTGTAATGATTTACGACAATGAAAACACAGATTTGAGAGAAAAGGCAGTACAAAATGTACTCCGAATCAGAATATTTTCTTTAAGAACAGAGAGAAAACATTATTTGGCCCCAGTTTTGCTCACAGTGACCCAACAGTGTTTTGTCGAAATTTTCTTGAAAATACCCATCGATAGATTAGTGAATTTCACAGAAATACTAGACGCGATCAGCCCCTGAAATATTTAATATAGAGAGTCCCACACGGTTTTTCCCTACCATCGGTTTTAGTTACAAATTGGAATTGACTTGCATAACATAATAATGAGAAGGATTTTTAAGTGGACTGTTGGTCCAGATCGAGATTAAATGTATATTCCTCCGAATGTCCATGGTTGACTATATACACCTTGGTTGTCTTTGATAATCCATAGGCCCGGTAAGATGAAGTTTTCTTGATACTTTAAACAGTAATTATTAGTAATTATTTTTTTTTAAATGAGTAGGCTTGTATGCTTTTGGAAATATATGGGGGTAGATATTTGAATTAAGGCTCAAACATTTCAAAATCCTTAGCCAAGAGACTCATAACTGGACCATTATCCTAAAACAACGTCAATAGAATACCAAAGACATGGTAAAACGGCAACAGAGAAAAACAAATACAAAACAATGACGTGAGACAGCTACAATGCACGGAAATAAAAGATGATATTAAGAACTTCGGCACTCATATTGTGAACTCCCACGAAAACCTGGAGTGAAATCAGGTGCTTCGGAAAGGTAAGCATGTCCTGCTCCGCTAGCGGCATCCATCGCACTATCAGTGAGTAAATCCAGGGTTTAGTCAAATCGGTGAAGACGTGAAATCTAGCTGAAAATGTCCGTTTTNNGGGGGGGGGGGGACACAGACACGACATATCTGTCAATGATGTCATGGGGACGGCCATAGAATTTCTGAAGGTATGAAAGTAGCAAAGGCTGAAAAAATCCCTGATTAAGCAGCTTTTGGGGCAGCGTTTTTGCTCTATCTACATGCTCGACAGTAACGAATCAACTGTGAAATGTACACGTCATAGGCTGAAGAGGTAGGTATATTGCTGCCAAGAAAAGGAAAGTTCACGATTGGGAAGTAAAAATCATCACGTTTGTCATAAAGCTTAGATTTCAAACGAAGCTGAAGTAGTTGTATAAGTAGTCTGTTTAATTTCAAGCTCACTGGGGTAGATCTGGTGTAAATATTCCTTGAATTATGGATTACTGTGACAAAGTACACCGTTTAAGTGGCAGAAGCTGGGCTGTTAGCCCTTGTGAAAACTTGGACAAAAAATGTTCAGATAAATATCTTAGAATTTGTTCATCTTGTTATCCACTGTAAAATTATAGTCAATACTACAAACTGCCTTTGTTTGAGACGGAGAGCAAGAAATGAGACATTTTGTAAAATGAAGATTTGAAAGTAAGCTCAGGTTTACAGTGTCTGGAATTTAGAACATTGGTAGTTGCCCAAGTAAAGTTATTTATTATAAGAGCTAAGTTCCATATTAGAAAGAGGGAATTTTTTTTAATATCTAAGCTATAAAATGTATGGCGTGTATTGCTAGTGGCGGTACAATTGAAGCAAGCATGGACTTATAAATCGATAAAGTGTCTAAAGAGCAGAAAAGTGTTGCCGATTGTGATTTTTTCCTATATTAAAACGTTTTTGATTAGTTCCATATTTCGAAACATGTGCGAAATATATCTAGAATCGTGGAATTTATGATGTATTTGTCAAAATCTAACAAAGTAACTGTCTTTGTGTTATCCATATAATGATTCTTCTGAAAACTCCCTTTTTTACAGTATCATTCACGAACTTCAATGCAAAATAAGAAACACTTATCATTGTGAATTTAAAAATTTCAATAGAAGGTGTTACACAATATTTTACCTTGACAACAGCTGCTGTTGTCAATATGGAAATTTGACGATTTCGCATTATGCAATTTGTGTAATGATCTAGAAACACAAGAGTATAAATGGTATTTAAATGTTTAAATATGTTTTGGAAAGGAATACAAGTAAATTATTGCTGTGTAATTTCAATATTCCGGTTCAAATGATCAATTTAAAAACTAATGATTTCGTATACGAAATTTCTGAATAACAACTATATGTTGACTTTATTATCATGTTTTGTATAGAAATTTAGTTTACCACGTGTATCAACAAAATATTTTTTTTTCAAAATCAACATTATTTTTTGGGGCAGAAAGCCTCCTTCAGAATTTTTTTTTTCATCATTTTGGCAGCCAAAGTATTTTTTTCACATAAATCAGCTCCAAAATATTTTTTTAGAAAAAAATCATAGCCCCCCCCCCCCCCCCCCCCANCCCTTTCAAGTTAAATGGTCGGTCCCTAATGAAATTCTGGTTTAGATTAAATACAAATGATATAAATCCACTTATTGAGGCATTAAAATTTACATGAGAAAGGTGTTTATTCTCGGTATTCTTTTGCTAATAATATTTTCAAAGAGTTGGATGTAAATATTGGAAACTACTCAAATTGTAATAAAGATTTTGAAAAAAATAAATTGTTCTTAAAAGTAAAACTAAACAAAATCGTCACAGAAAAAAAATATATTAACAATTTCAAAGAAAAACTTTCCTAATATTCAGATGAATCTTAATTCTTCTCATATAGTAAACTAAAAATTATTACTTGTCTGACTTAACTAGTCTTAAAAAAGACAAACTGTAATTTTTATTTCGACGCAATATTAATGTTTTATCATGAACTTTTCGACTTTATAAAATAAATTTTGACAATATAAACGATATATGTAAGAATAACTTCTTATCTGAAAAAAAAATCTACTTTGAATTCATTTTTATTCGTTGAGTACCAATTTTCGTGGTTTTCATGGGTATCCCCAAACCACGAATTCAAATACTCAACGAAATATGATTTTCTTATGCAAGCTTCAAACACAAATGAATGAACATAATGAGGACCTGATCAACGAAGCCCATAAACCGTGCACTTGCATCTGAGCCCAAACAAACTGATATATCCGAAAGATGGTAGATATGCATTCTGTCAAACCTTTAATGGCACCAAAATAAGTTCAAATGCTTAATTTTCAAGTGTTTCCCAGTTAACAAATTAGCAGTAACTGGCTTGTTTTTCAATTACGCTAAAGTGTTGATTTCCAGTTAAGAAGATTGGACAAAAACCATCTCAATTTAGTTTGTTTTAATTATTTAGTTAATATTTTCTAAGTTTTAATTATGTTCTGCTGAAAATGACATGTTTATTTTGCAATCAATACAGGTGACTATTTACAAAAAACGAATGGGGTAAGCTTATGTCAGATGATGATCTAATTACATAATATCTACACGTTATTATGAATTGTTAATTACAGGTGACACTTTAATTACAGGTACAATTCTAAATTTTGATGTTTTGACATCAATACTAAAGGTACTGAGGCCATGAATTTTAGAATCTTTATTTTATTGATTAAGATTACATGTATATTTTTTTGGATCAAGTGGCAATCCACGAATTTACGTATACCTCAAAATGTCTTTTTCTCTATATCCACGAAAATCGATACCCAAGAAATTAAATGAATTCACAGTATTTCATCATATCATTTAGATACTACGTAAACATAATTATGTAGATAGTGTTGGAAATGACTGATCAGAATTTCATCAACACTGTACACATGTAGGGTGAAAAGGGATTGATGAACGTTGTCACAAAACTGGACAGTGCTTCTCCAAACTATATAGTAATTTTCAACACATGTAGCGTTGAGAATATATGATTCTAACTTGGTTGGGTGTGCGAGACTTCCTTTTCTCACCCTACCTGTAGTGCTTTCTATGTAGCCAATGGCTGGGTGAGATTTTTCCTTCTCACCCTACCTGTAGTGCTTTCTATGTTGCCAATGCCTGGGTGAGATTTTACCGTCTCACCTATCCATTTTCCGTTTCACCCACCCGCCTGGGTGAGAGCACCTACACGATCTTTTTCCCGCGGTTTCTGTGTCCGCTTGACATTCAAATTGCACTTGTTTTCTTGTTTTTCCTTTTTAGATAAGCACATTTTCCAACAATGTCGACTTATAAAACTGCGTTTTTAACTCGTGACACCTATTACATGTGCCAGATAATTCTCAAAATAACGTAATACGCAGCATTCAAAAATCCCGCTGAAATCTTATGACGTCAAAAAAGGGGACGTAACTCCCGTAAGTAAACAAAAGTCAGGGAGGTCAAATTTTAGATCAACGATTTCAGTGTATAAGATAACATAAATGAAAAGCCACAGTAAGCAAAGTAAATAATTCAGTAATGTTTTATGTTTTGTATTACTTTAGTGTCAACAGAAATCCAACGTATACATATGCTTGAGAGTACAAAATAATGATGTCCAATGTCAAAATGAGCAACTGCCCGTTCTTGTTGGCAGGGTGAGAAAACAAATCATACACGGGTATGTGTGCGAGACAAGGTAAATCTCACATACCCTCGGGCAAGATTAGGTAGTGTCTGACTCGGCAAAGCCTCGTCAGAGAAATATTAACCTTAATCTTACCCTTGGGTGTGTGAGATTTCCTTGTCTCGTACACCAACCCGTGTTAGATTCATATTTTCTCACATTTGAGACAAGCCAGTACCTATTTTTAGCCGTTTGAGATATCCTTGTCTCAACCCACGGGTGATATAAAATGATATAAGAATTTCACGTGAGGAAATACATTATGACGTAATGAACATCATAGTAAGTTGCTTAGACATGGCGGACGCAAACTATAGTCTGGTTGTACAGAAAAATGGATTTTGCTTATAACTGTGAGAAAAACAATCAAACAACGTTGAAAATGCAAGATTTAGAAATCTCGGACACCCTCGGGTAGGATTTCAATGGTTCTCTGACTCGGCAAGCCTCGTCAGAGAAATATTGAAATCTTAACCTTAGGTGTCCGAGATTTCTCGATCTTGCACTTTCAATGGTGTTAGATTGTATTAATCTCGCACACCAAAGGGCAAGCTTGAGGTTGTCCCTGACGAGGCTATGCCGAGTCAGAGACTACCGATTCTTGCCCACGGGTGTGTGATATTTACCTTGTCTTGCATACCTACCCGTGTTTGATTTGTTTTCTCACCCTACCAACACAAAGTCAAAGGGTCCGTTGCTAATTTCGACATCGGACATCATGTTATGTACTATGATGGGCAATGATCGATTTCTATCGACACTAAATAATTCAAAACATAATTCGTTACACAGTCATTTACTTGGCTTACTCTAGATTTCCATATGTTTTTACTTAAACACGCTGAAATCGTCGATCTGAAATTTGACCTTCGTGACGTTTGTTTACTTACCGGAGTTACGTCCCTTTTAATGACGTCACAAGATTCGAGCACGGGTTTTTTTAATTATAGTTGTAACGTATAGCTTTGCCTATGAACACAACACTTTTTATCATTTTTTGAAAATTTACATTATCAAACACAACAATTTACGCTAATTATTATCTCTGTTGCGCTGGTAATACCGACCAAACTAAAAAAATCATCTAGGACAATGATGACAATAATTTTGCGGGAAATATTGCATGTGGCTTGTCTCATTCACTGGAGAGACCGTAAAATCTCACCTGGGTTTCGGTTTCATAGAAAGCAGTACAGTTAGGGTGAGAAAGACTGATCAGAGTTGACCCACTACTGGACAACCCTTATCTATACTAGATAGTCCTTTCTCACATTTGAGACTATAATAATCAGTCATGTTCTAAAATGTGAGATTAGACAATTCCAATAGGGATACCTACGGGGACTAATTGTTCGCCACTTTTAGCAGCTTTCTTTCTTTATTCGTATGAAGCCAGGTTCACACAAGGGCTATTAAGAAAAAGACAATAAGCTAGCCAAATCCTTTAATTTCAGTTTCCGTTATATAGATGATGTTCTTTCATTGAACAATCCTCAATTTAAGAATAACCTTCATCTTATATACCCAAATGAACTCGAAATTAAAGAGACCACTGATACACCATCATCAGCATCATACCTGGACCTATACCTCTACATTGACAACTCTGGACATCTGAAAACAAAACTTTACGACAAGCGTGATGATTTTGACTTTCCAATAGTGAACTTCCCGTTTTTGAGCAGTAATATTCCCACTTCTCCGGCATATGGCGTGTACATTTCACAACTCATTCGCTATTGCCGTACCTGTAGTTTGTACAGCGATTTTGTCAACAGAGCGAAATTACTGTCTCAAAAACTTATACATCAAGGGTATGTTCATTCACTGTTGCAATTGTCGCTACAGAAGTTTTACGGTCGTCAATACGATTTGACAGACCATTACAATGTTTCTGTTTCACAAATGAGAACAGATATCGTTGGGTAGATCCAGAGATTGTTACCGGACTGACTAACACCGACTGTGACAAAACCGGACTTTTCATTGGCGGTGTGACGGGTGCTATGCGTGGAGCAGATCATGCTTAACCTTCCGGAGCTCCTAATGATAACCCAGTTTTTATAGGGGTTCACACTGCTAGTGCTTTAGTTTTGTGACGTTCTTGTTCTTTTTTGTTTATTTGTTTTGTCTTTGTCATACTGTCTCAATTCGGGTTGCTGTGAATTGCCGTGATTTTGGATTTATGATTTTAGAATTTGACCTTTTCTCGTTCTTGCTTCGGTATTCGTTTGCCGATGTATTGCACATGAGGGTTCACATTTTCCAGTCAGAAAAGAGGCTTGCCGAGTTTCTGATGATAGAAAATGTGAACCCGAGGACGGAATTGTCTTGTCTCACATTTCTGATTATGGCTGATTATTTTTCTTACATTTCTCGGCCGAATATTGAAAGTAATAAACATGGCCGCCATGAAATAAAACTTCGATCTCTTAAACTAGACAACCTACTGCAAAATAAATTCACTATTTGAACAGATCGGATGCGTTTTGGTTTTGTACCGAAGGTACAAAACTTTAAAAAGTAATATTTGAGGTTGCGCTTCATGGTTTTTCAAACTGAAGCGATCTGAATTTCGAAGTTGTCATGTCATGTGTGCGAAGTTGTGTGGTTTTCTCACGTTTAGCATTGTGACGCTACGTTTTTTTGCATTGTTAAGTCCATGGAGGTCATGTGATGTGAGATGCATGAATCTCACACTTGTGTCTCACACGGAATTTATACGTCCCAAAAGAACAGAAATCTGAGAAAAGCCAGTACCTATGTTTGAGTCATGTCATTAGCCGTTTGAGATATCCTTTTCTCACCCTACCTGTAGTGCTTTCTATGTAGCCAATGCCTGGGTGAGATTTTTCCGTCAGACCCACCCATTTTCCGTCTCACCCAACCGCCTGGGTGATAACATTTACACGAGCTTTTTCCCGCGGTTTGTTGTGTCCGCTTGACATTTAAATTGCACTTGTCTTCTTGTTTTTTTTTTTTTTTAGATAAGCACATTTTCCAAAACGTCGACTTATAAAGCTGTATCTTTATCTCTTGACATCTATTATATGTACCAGATAATTCTGAAAATAATGTAATACATTCAAAATTCCCGCTCAAATTTTATGACGTCATAAAAAGGGATGTAACTCCCGTAAGTAAACAAAAGTCAGGAAGGTCAAATGTCAGACCAAACAATTTCATTGTATAAGTAAACACAAATGAAAAGCCATAGTAAGACAAGTATTAAATGTGTAATGCAATATGTTTTGAATATTAAGTGAATTGTTTAGTGTCAACATAAATCAAACGTTATACTTAATAGTACGAAACATGATGTACAATGTCAAAATGAGCAACTGCCCGTTCGTGTTGGCAGGGTGAGAAAACAAATCAAACACGGGTATGTGTGCTAGACAAGGAATATCTCACACACCCTCGGGCAAGATTAAGTAGTCTCTGACTCGGCGAAGCCTCGTCAGAGACAACCATAATCTTGCCCTTGGGTGTGTGAGATTTCCTTGTCTCGCACACCCACCCGTGTTAGAATCATATTGTCTCAACTCATGGGTGAGATAAAAATTTCACTTGAGCAAAATACTTTATGACGTTCTTGACGTCATGGTAAGTTGCTAAGATACTAGGAACGTCAACTCTAGCCTGGTGGTACAAAAATCATATTTTTGCTTATAAAAGTGAGAAAATCAATCAAACACCATTGAAAATGACAGATTTAGAAATCCCAGACACCCTCGGGTAAGATTTAAATGGTTTTCTGACTCGGCAAACCTCGTCAGAGAAATATTGAACTCTTTCTTACCCTTGGGTGTCTTAGATTTCTCGATATTGCACTCTCAATGGTGTAAGATTGTATTATTCTATATCGAATAGAGTTGAGATTGACTGAAAAGCATTGACTCAACACTTTACAGCTCTTTACAACACAGATAGTGTTGAGAAAGACTAAAAAACGTTACCTCAACACTTGGCAGCTCGTATCAACACAAAATAGTGTTAGGAGTGACTATTAGATGTCAACCAGCACTTAAAGCTGAACAGAATGAACAGTCCTGCAAACTACTGATTCTGGTAGAGGCAGTTTAAATATAAAAACAAAATAACTGTTGCAAGGTGGTTATAAAATGCAAAAATACAATAGTCAAGAGAGTGGTTAACCACCTTAATTGGGCACAGTCAAAATTAAAACAAAGACATCTGAATTTAAAAGATAAAAAGGGGTAAAACAGCCCAATATTTCGACATGTAATGTCTTTTTGAAGGGTAAAGTAAAAATAATAAAACACGTGTAAACACGCTGGAAGAAATGGAGAAACTAAAAACCTATATTGGATAGGTGTGCAGCGAGCCGAGACATTTGATAAATCTAGCCAATCTTGAACACATTCACAAAAAGACGATTGAAACAAAAATGGGTAATGACAGGAAATTTAGTGAAAAAATGAGTATGAAAGACAAGAGTTTAAAAGACAGAATGTGAAAAACTTCATAATCTAAACAAATATGAAAATAAGGTGATATGACAAACTGATGTAGAGCTATACATTACTGGTACGAAAGTTCCTTTATGTTCAAACCTCGAGGTCTGAAAGTTCCAAGAAGATAGATGGCTCTCAGTTCGAGTTCCTGTCTGTGTTTCATGGTTCCGTCGGTTTTCATAAGGACAGTCACCCGCATATCCGAGATGCTGTGATTTGCGAGTCGGAAGTGGTTACCGACTGGGCACTGTTGTTTCTAACGGACCGCAGATGTTCCGCAAAACGGTCACCCAGTCGGCGACACGTTTCGTCAACATATAGCCACAAACACTTTCTTATTCAAGATAAAATTAAAACTCTCTGATGTTTGTACTTTCTGCAATGAGGAGCCAGAAACCATTCAACATTTATTTTGGGGCTGTCATAAGAAACAGAACTGTGGGTTGACTTGAATCGTTGGATTTATGAGATGACAAATATAGAAATTCCTTTGAATATGGAAATCGGGTATACAATGCACCGTGGGATACACAGGTGCTTGTATGTTAATGTCTGACCGCACCGTGGGATACACGGGTGCAAATGATTAAAAGATATGTCCAGCAGCATAATATATAATATCAAGATTAAAATCAGCGAATTCCGCCAAATTGACAGAGCAAGCAAACTCCTGGTTGCACTGTCAACCGCCATAAAATGGCCTGTTCGCTGATAACCTGTGGACCAATACTGAAATCGTGAAATAACAAACATATATACATTACAAATAGATAGATGAAATGCAATTCGTATCTCAAAACGAATTTTTGTTTGAAATGTCAACTTCTATACAACATTCAAGTCTCGTAATGCATGACGTCTAAAAATTAAACCCAACCGATATAATAGGCTCAAAATGTGATCTCATGGCTTCAGGCAATTGTTAGATCCACAAGGGTAAATTAAACCACCTTTATTTGTTGACATAAAATCCTCAATAGCACCTTGTAAGACATTCAAAAATATGTCACTTCCAAATGGTGTGAGGTGAACTCCGTCGGGTTTGAGAAATAAATGGTTACGGCATATATCTGGGTATTTTATATAATGACCACCAAGTTTTGTGACAAAAGCTGCAATAGAATTATTGATTCTGTAACGACACAAATGCATGGCAGGGTGATTCTCAGAGTATCTCCACGACAAACGGGGGAGAATTTGTGACCAAACTATGGTTGTGTTAGGAAGTTCGATTGATATCCAACGAATTATATTTTTTAATTCGTTGCGCAGAAAACCAACTTTTTTGTTACCCAAATCATTACCTGCCACATGTAATATAATTAACTTCGGGGGATCTTCGTATCTCTTCATTACTCTAATTTGCCCTTTGATTTGCCTCACAACCATCCCTCTTTTCCCTTGCCACCATATAGATACTTTCAAACGACCTAATCCCAACGATGTGCCACCAGGACGACTTCTGGCTGATACAAAGGCGTCTTTTATTATAGAAGAACCCACTATCCATACGTTAGTGTCTGAATTTCCTACAGTAATGATTAATAAATCAATACGAGTAACAGGGAAAAAGGTTGACTAAGCATGCTCTCTGTGTTTAAGTCCTAATGTAACGTTTAAAGGCATTCGAGCGCCAACGACCTAATTGCATAATTTGACTATCAGCTATACCTTCCATGGACAAACTGGTCGCGGCCCCTATTCGAAATAAATGGGAACTATATCTATGACAAGGAATATTAATGGCTGACAGAATCTTCTTTAAAACAGCCACGAACTGATATCTGGTAAGAGCACTCCCATCATAATGGCAAAATAACGGACCTTGTATATTGGGTCGTGCTTTTAAATACAGCTTAATTAAAGTCAACGGAAACACAGACGGGTCTAATTGAATTGGTATTAAAATGGTAGAGCCTTTTCCGTGCTGATCTGTTTTTGACGAACGAATGTCAACTTTCAAACAGTTGTTCATAATACATACATCCGATATTGATAAAACATGGCGATATAAGCCTTTCGATACGGCCAATTCCCCCACTCTCAGTAGGCCATGAAATGCAAGCGAGAAGGCTGCTTTGAATAAATTGGTATCATAACTTGATTTGCAAACAGTGGATAAGGACGGAAGTATTGCTTTCAACAACTCCTTTGTGATCGGTAAACGAATATCTTTTTGCTTTGGCCTAGAACGTCTAATTCCTTCCAATATTTTTTCTTACAACAAATTTTTGAGTAACGTCCTCCATGTCATGAATTTTACAGTAAAAACCGAGGCCAGAAACATAACAAGAAATGGTAGAGTGTGAAAATCCATTATTGAACAGATATGCTAAATAATACATCGCATCGGTCAATGGAATTGGCCAAATATGTTTTAACCCAAAGTTAGATCTAAATTGATCAAATAAAGGAAGCCCCCTTTGATATATCTGCTGCGTATTTGGTGCTATTGAATTTTCAATCAATTTACTGATGACAGGTCTGAAATGGTTTTCCAAAATTCCGTTGGGATGGGCACTGGCTTTTTCTGTGCTTGTGGTGCTAACAATCTGAAACGATCCATCTGAAAACGGGATAATGCGTCAGCAATCGATTTTCCTTACTACTGATATGTTTGGCTTTAAATTGAACATGATTTAGCATTGTCAATAAAACAAGAGGTCTAATTAGTTTCATAATTTGTTTATCCTTTGACGTTCTCTTGTTTATAATGCTTACAAGAGCAAGATTATCTATACGAAACAGTATTTTCTTGGCTTGCAAATTGTTTTACCACAGAAATAGGGCTAGTACAACAGGGATTAATTCTAACAGGGCCATGTTATTAAAGATTTGCATGTTTCTCAAACTTACTGGCCATCGGAGCTGCGCCCAAAAACCACGAAAGTATGCCCCACAACCTAATTCAGGGTTTCCGGAACTATCGGTGAATAGCTCAAGAGTGTCGTTTGACGACCATGCTTTTTCCGGGATGTAACATTGACCATTAAATTCTTGTAAAAACTGTAACCACATTTGAACATCTGCTTTGACCTCTTTGTTAATACGTACCATATAATACGGCTTTTT
>MJUU01040512.1:0-12822 GCA_002080025.1 Modiolus philippinarum
AGAACGAAAATCTACTTAGTGGTATTTCTGCTGTTACTTCTGCTCGTGCGTTAGTTAAAGCTGTTATCGCCTTAAACCCTGTATTATCAGCAGTGGTTGCAATATTATCAGGGTAAATAAAGCTGTTTTTGCCTAAGCTGTTAACATAACCATCTGAAAGTGTAAGCAATGATTTGACGTGATTTGCTAGAGATAAATTATTGCAATTGTACACTATTTTTCCGTTTTGGTAGACTGTCATTTGACTAAGAAAATTTGTTACATCTGAAATAACAGATACTGTGTCGTTGTCCGGTGCTGCTCCGTCAGCTAGTTTATCTACTTTGAACTTAATTAAAAAATACCCATTGTACCAGTCATAAAACGAAGCCTTATCATTTATGCTAAATTTGTAATCCGTTTTTGTTTGTTGTTGACCATTTGGTGGAGACACTATAGGAGTATCTAGTAAAAAGTTACAATACTCATATCTATCACGGAACTGTGTTCCTCTAAACATTTTTTATTACTGGATTATTATTTTTCTTTCTTATATAAAAATGATAGAGTTTATAAGCAGTGTCTTAAACAGGTTAAACAAGAGTCTTGAGCGTTGGAAAAAGAGTAAAACCTATAAGATTTTTGTTTTACTTATGAGATGCTTAAACCGCAAGCAACGTAAAAAATGTGAGTGAACTAAGAATCCAGCCCGTTTTACCCGTCTCAACTGTAGTGAATAACAATTGTTTATTCTCGTTAGTCCCGTAGATAGTAGTTAATACCCTTTTGGGGTGCACATTTTCCGAAAAACTTTTCGGAAATGTGCACCCAAAAAGGGTATTAACTACTAATAAAGGCTAACCATTGCCTCTTTTGATCCACAACATAACAGTTTACGGCTTAAAAGTGAAAACTATTTTATAAGAAGCAGGAGATGCTTACTCTACCGGTACACCTGATCTCACCCATGGTTTTTATTGGGTCCGTGTTGTTCATCTGTATGTGTGTCTTCATTTTCCTTTTTGTCTCGTACTAAAGTGGTGTCCTTGTTTCTTAGTGTGTCCGACGTTGCCATTGTCCATGCATTGTTCGTTCTTTTGATTGACGGTTCGGTTCTTACTTACTTCATTATCTATTTCTTACAAAATAATACAACACACTTGTTTTTATCACTCTCTAACCAAGCCATTATTTTGGTGATGACATGACTTGAAGTTTAATTGTCCTAAAAAGATTAGGCAATAAAAAGTGTTTGAAAATATGAAGCCTTGTATGTGGCAGTTTTTACTACTATCTGTACATTTTTGAGATAAAAAAATATACAATTTGTAGAAATTCATTAAATAGAATAGATAACTGCTCAGTTTCTCATTTATCAAAATTATCAACATTGAAATATTTTCAAATAAATTTTTTTAACTGTGAAAACTTATGCAATTGATAAATCTGCTATAAAACTAGAATGCATTAAAACTTACAAACTTTTCGTGTGTTAAAAACAGATGGAATAAAATATTGTTCTGAAAAAGGTGTTTATATAATATTTTCAAACATTTACAAGTTGTTGTAATGTACTGCACCTATTTGGATGAGAACTTAAGCGACGCTGATAAAACTAGAACGCCAGTTGTTCCAAGAACAATTGAAAGGTTGGTTTAATTAATTCAGGCCACATAAATTAATGTTGTATATCTTTATATTGATATGAGGTCTTTTCGGTTGTACATAGGTGATATGTGTTATTGCTAAAAACACTTTTAACTTTGACCTGAGACATTGCTATTGGATGTATTCAGAAACAGTAATAGATAGCGGATAAAAATACATAGAGAAAATGTTTGTCTTGTTACGATCTACAATTGTAGCGAAGGAAAAGCTGGTGGAACTAACAGTTTGGAGCCTATGGACCAAAAAACTTATTTTCGACATCCGATTTTGGCATTTTTTTCGCTTGACGCTTAATACCATTGTAGTAACGATAATGTATCAATAATGTAAAAAAATAAAAAAATAAAAAATAAATAAAACTGTGCAGGAAGATGTGTCCTGCAAATTCTGAAAAAAAAGAAAGAAAACTGTGCAGGAAGATGTGTCCTTCAAATTCTGGTCAAGATGAAAGTATCGTGGACAACCAAAAACCTTCATTTTACGTCAATGTATAAATGTACATATTAAAGGTAGTATCTTAGTTTTATCGGTAAATCTGAAATGAAAGCATTATGACACAACTTCCTGGAAAGACCTGTCAATTGTTCTTCGAACAATTGACATACTATTTCTTTTTTTTTCGGTGTGAAAAAAAAACATCGAAAGTTGACCCGCGATATTCTTCAGCTTCAGTGATAAATAAGTAAGTAAGTAAGTAACTTAAAACTTTATTTTAATTCAGCATGTAAAATTCATAAAAACACAAGCTCTTAAGAGCTTTTTACCGAATATACATGTACAATGTATAATAACAAGTACATCAACAAATCAACAAAACATGCAACATGCAACTTCAAGCACAAAGAATATACATAAGCACATTAAGCAGCATAAAAAAGCTTGAAACTTAAAAATTAAAGATGTAGCAAAAGGCATTCTGAAAATGCAGTGCCGTGAAGTACTTGCAATTTTAACCTTATCTAATGGGGATAAATATTTTATCTTAAGAAATTTACCAGAATTTGAAAAAATAAAAATATAAGAGAAAGACACAAAAGTTTGAAAATTACAAAAATTAAACATGCTAATAATTTCAAAATCTAAAATTGTCAGAAAAAATTCCAAAGCTTGAGAAAATAGCACAAATCAAATTTTTATCTACATGCGGAGCAACGACAGTCAGAACCCTTTAGCCAGGATTGAACAAGGTTAAATGTACAAAGCTATATTCATTTCTGAAGTGATCTGGTAAGATAAGATAAGAAAGATTTATTTGAAATTCGGTTAGTTATAACAATAAACATAAGCTCTATACAGCTTTTTACCGAATATAAAACAAGTACATGCATAAATAAAATACAAATGGCATACATAAAACAAAGTAAGCAATCGACACACAAAGCATGCATATAAAACAATATAAGCAGTTAAAACACATATGACATACATTTAAGACAATAAAACACATAGCACATACAATGGATAACTAATAACAACAGCATTTAGCTTAAAAGGAATGTCCATGCAATAAAATACATAAAACTAATGACTATTGAATTGAACATAAAAATAGCAAAGCAATTTGAAAGCTAATATCCATGCAATTATTGAACAGAACTAAAGCAATAAGCACTAGACATGCTAGAAGCAAGTGTAAAGAAAAGCAAAAACAAATTAACACTATTTGCACATGGAACAGCGACATTCTGAGCCATTCCAGGACTGGATCAAGCTCTTGAATTGAGAAAAACTATTCTCAGTCATAAAATGGTTCGGAAGGCTGCTCCATAAGGTAGCAGCAGCAAAGCGAAAGCTTTTATTACCAAAATGGGAAGTCCTTACATGCGGAAATTCCAAAATATTGCTGTACCTGAAAGAATATTTTTGGTTTTTAATTTGAAGTAAATCCTGTAGGCAAGTTGGTGAAAGTTTATTTATAATTTTAAAGGTTCCAATGGCCATTGGTCTTTGTCTTCTGACGTGTAGGGATGGCATCTTAGCTGTTTCCAAAAGTTCTTCGTATGAACTTGAATAATCCTAGTACACCACAAAACGGAGTGCTCTTTCCTGTCCTTTTTCATTTTTTTTAGAATTTATATCTGAACAAAAAGGCCAAGCCAAAGGGCAAAAGTTAAAATTGCTAAGTATAAAAATATTGAAAATTGTCAACTTTGTTTATCTATCCGAAAAAGTGCCTAAACGTTTTAAAATATTTAATTGTTGAAATGCCTTCCTATATAATTTACCTATATGTACATCAATGTTTGTTTCCATTGATTTATCCACCTTTTTACCTTTTTGGGCCATTTAGGGCTTGCTATATGGTGTGAGGTTCCTCACTGTGTTGAAGACCGTACGGTGACCTCTAAATGCTTTGTTTTGGGTCGATTTAACCTGGATATGGGATGTTGTCTCCTTGACATTTACCCCATTTCCTTTCTTTTTCATATCAAAATTTAAATTATAATCAAATCAATACCAATTACCGTAGATTCACTTGATAATTCTGTATTATTTATATGTATACGTGGATTTTTGTCAAAGGTTTTTTACCAACAGCTCATACTTGAAATTTATCGGGGTTAGCCTGCATTTTGTTAATTTTAAACCAATCGATAAGATTTAAAGATTCTCTTTCTAAAGTTGATATTGAAAGATCATAATTTGGACTACAAAAGGACAGTGTATTGGAGCTATAAAAGTGACCGCGTTTTTTTTATGAAAATCACGTGCGTAGGCTTCATCACGTACATGATGAAAATCACGCGCGTTTATTTCATCACCCATCGGATGAAAAAAACGCATTTGTTGCATTAGATGCACAAATGTCATCAACTACGTGCGTAAGCTTCATCACATACATGATGAAAATCACGTGCGTTTATTTCATCACCAATATGATGAAAAACACGCTTGAGTGAAGAAATTAGTTGCGCAAATTTCATCAACTAAGTGATGAAAGAAACGCGCGTGTTTTGCATCATCCATGTAAGAGTGAAAACACGCGCGTTTAATTCATCACCTATATGATGAAAAACACGCAACTTTTGTGGAATCAGTGGCTCCAATCTATCAACTAAGTGATGTAGGAAACGCGCCGCGGTGTTTTTCATCATCCTCGTTAGAGTGAAAACACGCGCGTTTAATTCATCACTTATATGATGAAAAACACGCATCTTTTATGGAATCAGTTGCGCAAATTTCATCAACTAAGTGATGAAAGAAACGCGCGTGTTTTGCATTATCCTCGTTAGACTGAAAACACGCGCGTTTAATTCATCACCTATATGATGAAAAACACGCATCTGTTGTGATATCGGTTGCGCAAATTTCATCAATTAAGTGATGAAAGAAACACGAGTGTTTTGGAGTGAAAACACGCGCGTTTAATTCATTCCATTTATGATGAAAAACACGCATCCGGTTAGGAATCAGTTGCGCAAATTTCATCAACTAGGTGATGAAAGAAACGCACGTGTTTTGCATCATCCTCGTTAGAGTGAAAACACGCACGTTTAATCCATCACCTATATGATGAAACACACGTTTGAGATGAGAAATTAGTTGCGCATATTTCATCAACCAAGTGATGAAAGAGACGCACGTGATTTGCATCATCCTCGTTAGAGTGAAAACACGCGCGTTTAATTCATCACCTATGTGATAAAATACACGCATCTATTGCAAAATTAATTGCGCAAATTTCATCAACTATGTGCCGAAAGAAACGCGCGTGTTTTGCATCATCCTCGTTAGAGTAAATACACGCGCGTTTAATTCATCACCTATATGATGAAACACACGTTTCAGTTGAGAAGTATCATTTATTTTATTTTTTTTTTTGTATTCATGTTGTTGTTTTTTTTTTAAAGTTTTTTTTTTCTTGTCTTTTTTTTTGTTTTTTTTTATTGGTTTTCTATTCTTTTATTTTATTTTTTAAGCTATTTTAATTTTTTTTTCTTTGTGTGTGTGTTTTGTATTTGGTTGTTTTTTTCTCTTTTTTGTTTTTTCTTTGTTTTGATTCTTTTAATTATTTTTTATACCCCTCCACAAGAAGTGGCGAGGTATTATGTGATACCCTCAGTCGTGTGTCCGTCCGTCCGTCTGTCCGTCCGTCTGTCCCCCAAAGGTTTCCGACTGATAACTTGTGAACGAAATAACTCATGGTCTTCAAACTTGGTATGCAAGTTGTTTACCACAAAACTCAGGTTAAGTTCGATTTTGGGTTCAGAGGTATAAGGGGTTCTGGAGTTATGCCCCTTGAAACTTTGAAATTTTGCGAATTTTAGGGTTTCCGACTGATAACTTTTGAACGAAATAACACAGGGTCTTCAAACTTGGTAAGTGAGTTGTTTACCACAAAACTCAGGTCAAGTTCGATTTTGGGTTCAAAGGTCCAAGGGGTTCTGTTTTTGTTTGTTTGTTTTTGTTTCTTCTTTTGTTTTTTTGTTCGGATTTTGTTTGTTTTATTATTGGGAAATTATATCTTTTTATCCAAGTGCACTATCGACCAAGTGCGAATCGATGGTATCATTATCGAAGTCTAAACAATAGATGCGATTCCGATAAAGGAATCATTACTGTCATAAAATCCATAATGTTTACGACGGTAATAATGACTTTTTCAACAATAGCATATATTGTGTTGACTGTCATAATGATCTCGTGTATTCGCACTTGGTCGATAGTGAAGTGGATATCTAAGAAAGAAGCTATATTTAGAATAAAACATTCGGCTACACTACTTTCTTCACATAGAACAAACCAGGGGAGAGTCAAGACTAAAAACATAGAAATAAGAAATAACAATGTAAATGACCTTGGAAACATTACAGGTAAAGTTAGTTTCTGCAGATGGCAACTTGTGTCAGTTCAGGCAAGGATTTGTATATATACGGTGCAGATCAAGTTTAAAAATTTTAGAAGACCATAAACCCAAAGATGTTTAAAACCGATAGAGAACAAGTACCAATATGATCTAACCAGCTAGGGACAGGGCTTTGCATGAGAGAGCTACTCCGTAATTTATATATTAGCAAATTCACCATAAGTACATACTACTGGATTCACACTGCGCCATATAATTCTTATGTCGGTATTATGTTTCTGCTTTAAACATTATTTCCTGTTTGAACAAATTCAAGTTAATTCGAAGCATAGATTTATAATATTAAATTAACTTCTATTAATATTAATATTATGAATCCATGTTCGAAGAATCACCGGCTTTACTTTACATATGCACAGACTTATGGTTTCTTGAAAACCGTGTCTTCTTCTAAAGAACTATGAGCAGGTAATAGCCAAAATTCAGTACTTACGTGTACAGATTTTACTTTTTATTAAGATCTACAATTATGGCCTGCTGTTAAGGGAAACCTCCAGATTTGTCAACTGGAGAAGGGTTGTTTCCCGAGAGCTCTGCCCGAGGGAAACAATCTCTTCAATGGTTGACAAATCTAGATGTTTCACGCCAACAGAGGGCCATAATTGTTTTATTATATTTTGAAACAGGTTCTTCAACGCCACATCAAAGATCAAAGAGGTTGTATTATGGTTTAAATCTCGCAAAGTAGACTGAAAATTTCTGCTAGTTCTTTTAAGTTCAACAGGGTTGATTCCAACTATGACGACATATTCGGGTTGTTCAGTGGGAAACAACAGGGTTGTTCCCGCTATGATGTCATATCGATGTTGTTTGGTAAAAGATAACAATTATTTTTAAGTCACATGATTCCTCTTATCTAAGCAAATCTTCTCTTATTTAGTAAAATATAGTTATAACATTTATTACTCGAGAATAATTGAGGTGAGCCTATACAGGCTTTTTATAGAAGAAAAGACAATAGCCATTAGGAAATTCAACAAGCATCCACCTACCTGTACTTTATCTGCTATATTTTTGATATACCTTTTTTATATAAAAAAAGAGAATCTGTTACTCGATTTTCAATCCGATCACAGAGAATATAAACCGAAGGCCCCCTTGTTTAGCATGCACTGCAATACTTTTTTTTTTAGACTTCTAGACATTAACCTTAGTTACTATTTTTAGTCTTCTCGTAAACAATTCCTCATCTTTTATATACATAAATATTTTTTTTTTCAGAAAATCAGATGACCACTGCTAGGGAACATGTTTCCTTACCATTACCGTCAAAGCCACTAAAACTATAGGGAAATAGGGAAGCCAGATGCCTCCTTCCAAGATGGCTAAGAGAAATCAGTGGCACAGCGAGGATTGGGTATAGAAATGAGTAGAGTAAGCCATCATTTTGGCCCGCGAGAGTTCCTTGGGTCAGCATATATAAATTGTCCACTGATCACTTGAGAGCCGCTTTGATTGCAGCAGCATTGCACTGCAACGTGGACCCTTACAAGTACCACGAGAACACTTGGCCCAACAATGAGTAAACGGAAAAAATCACTCGGCATATTTTTTGCTCCTTGTATTGTTCTAAAAGTGTTCGTATTAGACCTTTCTGAAAAATATACGGGAATCGTTGTCATTTTTTATAACCCGAATATTTATGAGATAAAAAACCATGAGTGTATTTCAGGTAGGAGGGTGCATAACCGTTGTGGTTAGTAATAATGTTTGACTTTTATAATAAAAATCAGGTAAAAAAATGCTTGCATATGATTTGACCAATCTAAGAAAAATAAAAACAAAGGTGTATGGTTTTTACGAAATACTTGATATTCAAGGGGAAATCGTATATTTATATTTTCCTCTTAGCAACATATTCGTTGTAGAGAAAGTAACTGGTCACGACCTGTCAGACTTACTAGAAACATATAGGAATCAAAAGTATAGAACCAGAGATACACGTCAGTGTTATGTATAACCCGTGTTATGTACCAAGTCCTAATTTACTTTTTACTCCTATAAAACCTATAAGATTTTTGTTTTACTTATGAGATGTTTAATCCGTAAAGATCGTAAAAAATGTGAGTGAAATCTAGATCGTTTTACCCATCTCAACCGTAGTGAATAACAAATCTTACATGTTTGTTTGTTCTATAGTCCCGTCAGTAGTAGTTAATATGGAGAAAAATCATCGGTTTTCAAAAACAGGTTTTTTTTAAAAAACGTGTTTTTTTTTTTTTAAAACCGCAGATATTTTCCCATAGTTAACTACTGGCTGCTGATGATATAGACCCCACTGGTGCAGATGGGGATGCTGAAGACAACATTTCCAAGCCACGTGCATGTAGTACACCATGCATTCCAAAAAGAACATGCAATAGAAAGAGACTGATTTCCCCAAATGACAATGTGCAGGAAATTACAAAAAGGCCAAGAAAACCGAAGATACAATTTACACCAAGTGCATATTGAACTAAAAACTTGAATTGAATTGTAATTATTGATATTGATTGTTAGAGAGAGGGAGAGAGAGATATTAATGAGATTGGTTGTTAGTGAGAGGGAGGGAGAGAGATTAATGACATTAGTTGTTAGTGAGATGGATAGAGAGATATTAATGATATTGGTTGTTAGAGAGAGGGAGGGAGAGGGAGATATGTCATGTGACTGTTTATCTTAAATATATAGTGATTGAATTGATACCACTTGTGAAATTAAAAAAATACAATTTCTTTTTTACTTTATCTTAGCTTTTATCATTTATTATTGATTTTTTTCGAAAATATGTTTATGCATTGATAATGACGATGGGGTCGGTTTAAGAACTTTTATTCAAACTTTTGATTTTTCTACAGTTTATTTAGTCCTGCCACACATCATCACTGTGATGCGTGTATTTCATCATATAGGTGATGAATTAAACGCGCGTGTTTTCACTCTAACGAGGATGATGCAAAACACGCGCGTTTCTTTCATCACTTAGTTGATGAAATTTGCGCAACTAATTTTGCCATAGATGCGTGTATTTCATCATATAGGTGATGAATTAAACGCGCGTGTTTGCACTCTAACGAGGATGATGCAAAACACGCGCGTTTCATTCATCACTTAGTTGATGAAATCTGCGCAACTAATTTTGCAATAGATGCGTGTATTTCATCATATAGGTGATGAATTAAACGTGCGTGTTTTCACTCTAACGAGGATGGTGCAAAACACGCGCGTTTCTTTCATCACTTAGTTGATGAAATTTGCGCAACTAATTTTTCAACTCAAACGTGTATTTCATCATATAGGTGATGAATAAAACGCGCGTGTTTTCGCTCCTGCGAGGATGATGCAAAACACGCGCGTTTCTTTCATCACTTAGTTGATGAAATTTGCGCAACTAATTTTGCAATAGATGCGTGTATTTCATCATATAGGTGATGAATTAAACGCGCGTGTTTTCACTCTAACGAGGATGATGCAAAACACGCGCGTTTCCTTCATCACTTAGTTGATAGATTTGAGCAACTGATTCCACAAAAGATGCGTGTTTTTCATCATATAGGTGATGAACTAAACGCTCGTGTTTTCACTCTAACGGGGATGATGCAAAACACGCGCGTTTCTTTCATCACTTAGTTGATGAAATTTGCGCAACTAATTTCTTCACTCAAGCGTGTTTTTCATCCGATGGGTGATGAAATAAACGAGCGTGTTATTCATCATGTACGTGATGAAGCTTACGCACATGATTTTCATCAAAAACGCGTCCTCGTTTATACCTGTGTATTGGCATAGTTATACAACTTTCCTTCTTAATGAACAAAATATGTCGTTTATAAACCCGTTAAACAATAGTGGACCCTGGATAGAACCTTTTGGAACACCTTTATGGATGTCAGCCCAGCTACTTAAAATGCTGTTAATTCTAATTTTTGGTTTACGGTTTGATAAGATTTAAGGAGGGAAACATGCAGAAAGTGGTGAAACACCACATGCTGACAATTTGTCAAGCAAAATATGTGGGGAAGGCAGTCAATAAGAACTGCAGCTACACTAGCTGTTATTGTCTAATGCTGCGCGACAGTCTTCAAGCAATCTAAGGAGTGTTGTTTGACATCCATGACCTCTACGGAAGGAACATAAATACGGATGAAATATATTTTCAAAATAATTCGACAATTGTGTCTCACATACTTTTTCATAAACTTTTGAAAAAATTGGTAGTATACTGACAGGTCTCTAATTGTCACGTTATTTTCACTTCCTTTCGCTGTCGCTATTCCAAAGGGAAGCGGCAGCAAAGGGAAAACGGATTTCTGACCGTATCATGTTGTTATCCTTACCTGTGGTCACGTGCCTGTGGTACATCAGCTGAAAAAAAAGAATAAAGCATAAACGTTTTATTTTAAGTCGGATACATCTCATAACAATAACGTAAGCCCTGTAGAGCTTTTTACCGACATAACAAAACAACACAGTTACACATCCAGGATATTTGCTGTATCTAAAAAGAATAAGTTATAATTTTTAATATTCAATAAATTATGTAAACAGACTGGAGCTGTTTGATTAAAAAATTTGTAGGTTTCAAGTGGGGTTTCGAGTGTCATTGTCCTTACACGCCTTACCTGTAGGGTTGGCACCTTTACATTATTCAGCAGAATATTTCTCGTGGAATTTCTGCTGAAGATGAATAGCTTGCTCTTGTATTTTTTCAAGTTTTTAGATTTTTTTTAGTACAAAAATGCCATGTCAAAGGACAGAAATTAAATTATGAATGATTGGCCAAATTAAGTGTTTCATCAGGAAATTATCGGTATTTTTTTTCAATTTTAAATGTCTTGTTCCGGTTTTCATGCTCCATGTTTTACACTGCCCAAAGGATCAACCTAAAAGACAGAGCAGAAGAGAACATGGCGAATGCAGCACTGAAAGGAATGAAAAATGTATTTCATGCAGTTTCATTCATTAATCGACAGCAAGTTAGATTTAAAATGTATTTGCCAGCGTTCATAAACCCACAAGAACAAAAGACACTCGAACAAAGACAAGCAGGTCACTACTCAATGAGTCTAAAACCATGATAACAGTTCAAACGTGTAAAAAAAAGGTCGGATAAGTTCAAAAAAAAATACAAGTATCATTAGGGGCAGGGTTAAGGCACTTTACTGCAGATCACAAGGCCAACACCACTATGAGGTCGAATCCAGCAAGTGTCTAAAGTTTCAAGGCACTCAACCCTTAACCGGGGGTTTCACTGATTTTCCTGTTCTGGAAAACTCAGAATTCAAAATAATGTCGTTATTGAATTTGGTAACTTTAGGGTTAGCCTGTATATTTTTAACCAAAAATTGGTCAAAATTTTAATTTGATATTTTCAAATATTTTCTTAATGTTTTGTAAGCTGTACTGTTTCAACAACATGTCTGTAAATTTTCATTAAAATCTGTAGAATACTAGTTAAATCGGCACCTTGTAAAATTGGCACCTAGTGAAATCGGCACCTGCTTTGGTTATTTTGGCACCTGTTGAAATCGGCACGTGGTAAATTAGGCACCCAGTTTTTATACATGGATTGCATATCTCTTCCATTCCGGATTTGACTCTTCATTTCGACGAGGTCCTCTGGGGTCAACCGGAGGAAAAATGACGTAATCCAACGTTGGAGCAAGGGACAGATATTTTCTACCAACAAATCTTACGTTGTTATTCAACATATAGGTAAAACATCGTTTTCAACTGACAATGAAATCCACGAGGAACATTTCCAACCCACAAAAAACGAAACTTGAATGGAAATGAAGAAATTGCTATCTTCGTCTATCAGCGTCTTGGAACCAGTTTTGTACCAGATTACTCCTTGTTTGGCTAAAATAATGAGCGATCCCGCAAATGCGCAATCGGTGTATTGTATTTCCTTACATTGTCAATGTGCCTTTTCTTTACAATTGGCATATCTGGCTTGTATTTTTTTTTTATCAGTAGTTTTATTATACTTTTTAGTTTTTTTATTGAATTGTCTAGAGTCCAGTTTTGCAGCATGCCTTGACATTTTCTATGTTTGTTTGTTTTTACCTCTTGATGCAGTTGTTGGTATTTCACTGACATTTTTAACAAACTGATGGTTCGAGTCCCTCTGAACTCTTTTCAGTTTTTCTGTCTCCATAGTACAAGTGATTTGATAAAGTGTCAATGGAAAGAAGATAAAGATTCATAAGGTATTGGCATATATGAAGAAGAAAACTGTTCGTGCCATTTAAAAAATGAAAACAATATTTTTGTGACACTAAGAGTATGGTTTCAAAGTAAATGACATCAGCTTATACCCCCCCCCC
>MJUU01040512.1:12946-33710 GCA_002080025.1 Modiolus philippinarum
CCCCCCCCCTAAAATAATAAAAATTCTTCCTCTCATTTACTGCTGTGAAAACTTATAACTTCCATTGTTTTGTACCACTTTAATACTTTGACACTTTGGAAATGCTTGAATAAACATCAATAAAAATTTTCCTTAAATAGACAAACTGGCGACCATAAATGGCTTGAGATGTTAAAGTTACGAAAATGCATGGCGTCAATAAAATTAACCTAACTTCTTTAGAAACTGAAAAAATCTTACTTTCTTTCCAATAAAAGCACGCAAAATATATAAATGGTGACCTATTTTCTGAAATTACCAGCAACTATGGAAATATACATTGTGACTTTTTTCCTGTGACTTTTTTTCTTGTGACTTTTTATCCGTGACTTTTTTTTCCGTGACATTTTTTTCTGTGACTTTTTTTGCTACATACAACAAAAGAACCACGAATGAGCGTTGATTATTTCCTTTGAACTTATTGGTTTTGAAACTCTAGAACAATAAAAGCATTGTTCACATCGCTTTATGTATTTTTAACATGTATTTATAGAAATTTTGTCTTGTGTAATTTTATTTTTCTTTAATTTGATCACTTCCAAGAAACAAGTATTCATACGTGCACAGATTTATTTATTAATTTCAAAATGACAAGAACAAGCCAGCTTGAAAGTTTCTTTAACTTCAAAGCACCTTTTATCATGTTTATGATCTTTTATAAATTGTTCAACCTATGTTTGTTTTTCAATCAGGCGAATTGATTCGCTTACATAATCATAATTACTAATTGGCACATGTTGTTTTATTCTTATTATTCTTAACAAACATTATGTTTGTTTTTCAATCAAAATCATAATTAGTAAAATTGCATTTTTAATTAAGATCAAATAATGTTAATTATTGAATTAAAAACATGTTAAAAACATATTTTATTTCTCATACAGAACAAATTGACAGGTGCCGAAATCACCAGGTGCCGAATCCACTATATTTGCTGGTGCCGATTTCACCCTGTTCCCATTGTATCATGGTTTCCACTGTATCACGGTACATGTTATTTTACTCTATGACGTAATCATAGCTCCACCTTTCGGCTGAAAATTTTTAGAAAATTAAAGATAAATACTGTTCTAATTATATATATATATATATATAAAATGTCTCTAATTCTAACCCCGTTGGGTTCCTACCATAGACCGTTATATATATATATATATATATATATATATATATTATAAAATAAAGTCAGCATGATATTAAGATGTCATTGCATTCAAATACTGAAATCTAAATTTTATCTGAAGTGAAATTATAGTGCTCTTGCCATTTTATTCTCCTCACATTATGGTAAAGAGATTTGAGGAGACTATGGAAGGCGGAAACCTTCAAAAATACAACATTCAAACAAAACAAGCAATACTGAAATAAACTAAACTAAATTGAAATAAAATAGAACTTATTGTCAAATAAAACAAGCAAGATTTAAATAAACCAAACTAAATCGAAATAAAACAGGACATTTTGTCAAATAAAACAAGCAATATTAAAATAAATCAAACTAAATTGAAATAAAACAGAACATTTTTTCAAATAAAACAAGCAAGATTTAAATAGACCAAACTAAATTCAAATGAAACAGAACAGTTTGTCATATAAAACAAGTATGATTTAAATAAACCAAACCAACATGAAATCAAACAGAATATTTTGTCGAATAAAACAAGCAAGATTTAAATAAACCAAACTAAATTGAAATAAAACAGAACATTTTGTCAAATAAAACAAGCAATGTTTAAATAAACAAAACAAATTGCAATGAAAACAATCAATCTACAAACACAAAACAATCAATGCACAAATAAAACAGAGGAAAAACCTAGAGGTTGCCTTGATTTGAAATAAGTTCGACAACTCTTTCGAAAGACGGGAAATTCGGCAGGATGGAAGATATGCAGTGTGCTATACGGCTATAAAACGAGACCGCCGATGTACTGTCAAAATTGGCAGTCCCTACTGCAAATCGTGTGAATGATTTAAACACCTCAACTACTAGTACATGTCGACCATTCGCATACCAACTGCCAGCACAGGTAACACATGGCAGATCGGCAATCACAGCCAAACACAGGGCGATGTTTAGTAGGCCGAACATAAGTTTGTGAAAATACGACTGAGCACGTAAGTCATTTTCCGTATAAGTCCTATATTGTGAATATAGGCCTGTAAAATTTTCATCTGATTTGCCCCTCCCCCCTTCTCGAATTACCTCTCTTGTTTCCTATTTCGACTACTACGTCAGAAGTCATTGCCTAAGCCAAGGATGTCTACGCATCCTTCCCAAATGGGGTAATGATAATATTACTGAACAGAGTGATCAAGAGCGGAAGTCCATGAGACAAAAAGACAAATCAGGTGGAAACCACCGGCAAAATTGTCGACCGCAATGGTCCTGACTTGGAACAAAATTAACAATAAAGGGATATGGAGTAAATGCAAATGAGATAAAATCTCTACAAATACATGGTAAAACCAAGCAATGGGACAACACTTTTATTGTTGTTCTTCATCTTGAAGTCACCATGAAGAATTACAGGAATTAGTTGCAATAATGTACAATCTGTCCAGTTGCATTCCCACTACTGGCACTAGTCCCTAAATTTTAATGACTCAAATTTTAAGACAGAACATAAAGCACCTTTTTGAAAAGATCCATAAATTCCATTTCAATATATTTACAGATATTATAGCAAGGTATGTGCACTTATGCTTTCATATTTGCAGTTTTGTCTGGCCCCCGACGAAAAAGTCGCCGAATTGAGACTAAGAGATAATGTTTCTGTTTATGGCAGCGTCAACAATTGCAAACTTTTGTGAATTAACAAGCTTATGTTAGTTGTAGGTCCATAGTATTTGATGTGCAGTTGCAGTAGTATAGCTACAACTCAAATCCCTACTTAGTCCTGGTCCCTTTGTCAAGCATAAACTTTAAGTTTTTAGCAAGCATTTTGTACAGCTTACACCAGTAGTTCTAGGCACTTAATATTTGACATGCAGTTGCGTCTTGAAGAATACATACCGATTCCATGCCAAGATGGTGGCCCTGGACCCTAGGTCATGCATGAGTGATCACATCATTTTTGTCTCGCCCGAGACATACGTGTATGCATACAAAGTATGGCGGCAGCGCCGTAAACTTTCATGTTAAGTTTTTGTGATTACGTCATTTTCTCAGTAACTATAAGTGGTAGGTCAATGATATTTGGTATATAGGTTGGTCTTGAGTAGTACATGTACATGACAGTCTGCTATATGGTTTTTGTCTGTGACCTCAATTTCACTGTCCAATGAACATGTTAAGTTTTTGTGGATAGTTAAGTTTCTCAGCAAGTATTAGTGGTAGGTCAATGATATATGGTATATAGATTTGTCTTAGGTGGTACATGATAGTCTGTCATATGGCTTTTGTCCTTGAACTCAATTTCACGGTCTAGTGAGCATGTTAAGTTTATGTAATTAGGTAATTTTCTCAGTAACTTTTAAGTGGTAGGTCAATGATATTTGGTATATAGGTTGGTCTTGGGTAGTACATGACAGTCTGATATATGGTTTTTGTCTGTGACCTCAATTTCATGGTCCAATGAACATGTTAAGTTTTTCTAATTAGATCAGTTTCTCAGTAACTATTCATGTTATGTCAATGATATTTGGTATGTTGGTTGGTCTCAAGAAGTACATGACGTTCTGTTATATGGTTTTTGTATGTGACCCCAATTTCATGGTCCAATGAGCATGTTAAGCTTCTTAGTATCTATTAGTGGTAGGTCAATGATATTTGGTATGTGGGTTGGTCTTGAGTAGTACATGACAGTCTTCCATAAGATTTATGTCTTTGACCTCAATTTCACGGTCCAGTGATCATGTTAAGTTTCATAGTATCTATTAATGTAAGGTCAATAATATTTGGTGATTGGGTTTGTCTTAGATGTATCATGACAGCCTGCTATTTGACTTGACCTTTACCTCATTTTCAAGGTCTGGTGATCATGTTTGGTTAGTCAGTATCTGTTAGTGGTAGGTCACTAATATTTGGCATTTTGGTATGGGTGGAACATGACAGTCTGCTATATTACTTTTGTCAATACCCTAATTTCATGGTCTAGCGAACATGATATGTTTTTCCGATTAAGTCAGTTTGAGTTTTCACATCAATTTTGCGAACAAGTAGGGACGGGCGAGACATCATTTAGGGTCCACTCTTGTTTGTAAATTGTAAACACAGTTGAAGAATTATATTTTATTTTTATTGCTGCTGCAGTAGATCAATGTGCAAATTAAGGTGATGTGAGGGGCAGGCGAGACATATCCTGTGTCCACAGTTTATTTATGATGAAAACTTCAATGGTAAATTCTGCTGGAGCTATAAAGTGGCCGTGTCAGAAAAAAAAAAATCCCAAATAAAATTTTGTGAAGACATCCTTGGCTTAGGCAATCAATGACTTCTAGTAGTCGAGATGGAAAACAAGGGAGGTAATTTGAAAAGGGGGGGGGGGGGGCAAATCAGATGACAATTTGACAGTTCTGTATTCACAATATAAGGAACAGGGTTGGGTTCAATAACTTCAAAAAGTAATTAAATACTTTCAATTACATTGCATTTTTCTTCAATTACATTACATTGCAATTACACTTGATTTTTGAAAAGTATTCGATTATTTTCAAATACTTTTAAAAAGTAATTGAATACATTGCAATAACATTCTAGGAAACAGCGCCCTGTGTTTGGCCGTGATTGCTGATCTGCCATCAACTACCAGTACTGGCAGTTGGTATCAGCTGGTTGACTATTTGTAGACGAGGTGGTGCCATCGGTTAAATCATTCGCAAGATTGGCAGAAGGGACTGTCGATTTTGACAGTAGATCGGTGGCTTCATTTATTAGCCCTATAGCATGCCACATATTTTCCATACTGCCAAATTTCCCGTCTTTCTAAAGACTTGTCAAATTTATTTCAAATTGCAGTGACCTCTGGGTACTTCGTCTGTTTTATTTGTGCATTGATTGTTTTGTGATTGTAGATTGATTGTTTTCATTGCAATTTGTTTTATTTATTTAAACATTGCTTGTTTTATTTGACAAAATGTTCTGTTTTATTTCAATTTAGTTTGGTTTATTTAAATCTTGCTTGTTTTATTCGACAAAATGTGATGTTTTAATTCAATTAAGTTTAGTTTATTTCAGTATTGCTTGTTTTGTTTGAATGTTGTATTTTTGACAGTTTCTGCCTTCCATAATATTGGTTACTCACTCCCAAAAAAGGATGCATTAAAATGATCAAACTATAAATCTATGACATGATGGTAAGTCTCTGGTTTCATAATAGTTCACAAATGAACTGGTCTGTTTATGTAAGCATTGTAACTTGTAACACTGCACACCTAATTTCTTAATTCTGGTACTTATACAACAAAAAGACATCACCTCTATGTATGACTTATCAAGTACTTTATTGTCATAGTAACATAGCAGTTAATAAATATTAAACAAATGTACAAGTGACTACGGAACACATGCATGACTCAGTAAAAGTCTTCTTAAGTTCAAATTGGTAGTGACTAGTCTATATTTCAAGCTCTACAAAGTGACATTATTTGCAAGGATATTAAAATCAATAGATCAATCTAGAAGGGGCTTCAGAGGTTGGAACCCCCCCTCCCAAAAAAAAAATCATGCTGAATGTATATAAGAATTTGTTCAAAAGTTGCAAAATAGTGAGGCATCTCTTTTCTGACCTGACCTAAACCTGCATTGAAACCTGTTGCTTAGGCCAATTTTTAGCAAAGAAAATGCCAAAAAACTTTTATTTTATGCTGATCCAAAATGTAAACAATGCTTATGTATAGATTTTGATTTTCAGGACGATTGGCCTTGTTGCTTACAAATATTATCTATGTTAAAAAATGGATTACAGGAAACACCTACAATGGCTGAAAATTATAATTACATGCAACAATTTGTAAGGGAACTACACAAGAAAAACATGTATAAGACAAAAGACAAACGTAGAAAACGATAGGAACTCGGGACAGCGGGACTTGGTACCTGCACTAGCAAAAGCCAGCGGTAGGGTTAAACCGGTTTATGGGTACCCAAACCTCCCCTTTATCTGTCCCGTTTCCCTAAAGTATAAAAACATACCAATCTAGTTTACTTTATTTAAAAAGTATTTGATTTATGATCCAAAAACCAATGGTCATTTTTGTTAGCCACTGTGACCTTAACTCTCAAGGTAGTGACCTTGAAAAGATGTTGTCATCTTTCGCTTTTGATTTACTAGAGTATGTGGAAGTTTGATAAATTCTGGCATTCATATACTAAGTAATTCTCCGGAAATCAATATTTCACAAATTTTTCTGTCATTTTTCCCCTGGTTTTAGTTGCCATGGCAACAAAAAATGTATTGCAACCTATTAAAACTCAACAAAATAAATCTTATTACTAGATTTATTACTAGTACTTGTAGACATGAAAATCGTTCTTTTCAAATTCAACAAAATGTACAGTAAAATTAAGTACTAAGTTCCTTTGTTTTATTAATAATTGTCTGTTGCCTAGCAACACAAAATAAATACACAAATGTACAGATTCACCCAAAAAATCATATACATTGTGTATTATGTTATATTTCTTCATTTTCTTGAGTTGAATATGGTGTTGTTATATTAGATTGAAAACAATATGCATGTTTATCAAATTAATTTTTTTATACCCCGCCATGAAGTGGAAGGGGCATATAGATTTACCCTTGTCCGTCCGTCCGTACGTACGTACGTATGTCCGTCCTGATGTAAAGTTTTATGTTTAGGTCCATATATTGGCAACCTCTTGTAGTGTTTTGATAATATTACATCAGTACATGCAATTTGATTAGTACTACTAGATTCACCAACAATTAGGGATCCATGACCTACATTTTACGCTTGAGTGACTTTTATTAAATTTTGTGTTAAGGTCCATTTCTCAACAACTACGCATTATACCAATATGATGTTTCATTAAATTAATTGTCTTGATGAGTACTACCCAAAACATTGGCAGTTAGGTAGCTTTGACCTATATTTTACGCTTGAGTGACTTTTGTTAAATTTTGCGTTAAGGTCCATTTCTCAACAACTACACATTATACCAATATGATGTTTCATCAAATTAATTGCCTTGACGAGTACTACCCAAAACATGGACAGTTAGGTAGCTTTGACCTATATTTTACGCATGAGTGACTTTTGTTAAATTTTGTGTTAAGGTCCATTTCTCAACAACTACACATTACACCAATAAGATGTTTCATCAGATTAATTGCCTTGATGAGTACTACACAAAACATTGACAGTCAGGTGGCTTTGACCTATATTTTACGCTTGAGTGACTTTTGTTAAATTTTGCATTTAAGTCCATTTCTCAACAACTACACTTTGAACCAATGTGATATTTCATCAAATTAATTACCTTGATGAATACGAATCAAAACATTGATAATTAGGTGGTTTTGACCTATATTCTATGCATGAGTGACTTTTTGTTTAATTTTGCATTTAAGTCTGTTTGTCATCAACTTAACACGCTATCACAATGTTGTTGCATCAGAATAAATCAACTTGATGAGTACTATCCAAATCGAGGCCAATTTAGTGTCTTTTACCTTCTTTTTACACTTGAGTGACTTTTGGTAAATTTTTAGTTTTACATACTTTTCTCAACAACTACACGTTTCATGAAATTACTTATCTTTTTGAGAACTACCCAATTTTTGACTTCCATTTTATGCTTGAATGACTTTGATAGATTTTTGCATTAGGCCCACAATTCAAGAATAATTTTAAAACCTGACCAATATTTAATGTTTAAAAGACTTTAGTATGGTATTTTTGTTACTTTCCATTATTCAACAAAAGTTTATTGAACAATCATCTTTAATGATACTTCCTGATGATTCAGTGACTGAGAACTAATTTTTATGCCTAATTGACTTAGGTTATCTATTGTCATAAATTTGTCTGCAGGGCATCCATGTCTTATAGACACATTTTCTAGATTTTTTGGTGTTCGAATAGAACAGCTTAGCTATAGGTTTAGCTTGAATTGGATAAAAATAGATTACATGCAAGGCAGGAAACTTTAAAAAGTTAAAATACATGTTAAAAAGTCTACTTAAAAGTGTAAACAATACATTACTTTACTGAATAATTTGGAAAAACATTAAATACTATTGTCCTGAAATGGTGAAAATGTTTGAACATAGTTTAAAGAGGGAATCGGGGTGCTAAAAGGCTTTAAAGTGATCACAGATTGAAATAAAAAGGCTGTGTCGAATAGGCTTGAATGTACAATTCGAGACAATTATAATACACCCAAATCCATTTAAAATTACTTCATCGCTATTAATAAACTAATTTGATTTCCTGTAATGAGAAATTAAACGATTATCGAGTACATTTCATCAAAACGAAAATATTTCTTTCACACGTAGGAATATGTAAGCATACTTTCTTTCCGGCGTGTAGAATTTCCGGGTATATAAACAATTTATTGTTTTTATACGACCGCAAAAAATTTTTGCGGTCGTATATTGGTATGGTGCTGTCGTCGTCGTCGTTGTCGGCGTCGTTGGCGTTGTCGTTGTCGTTGTCGTCGTCGTCTGTAGACACTTTTGTTTTTGGTCAATAACTTTTGTTCCAGTAAATCAATCCTTATGAAAGTTTAAAATAATGTTCTTTGGTACAAAAGGAAGGCTTGCAGTAGTTTTGGTCATTGTGACCCCACCCGTTTTTAAAAAAGGGGCCAAAAAAGGGTTAAATTGGGTGTTTTCACATATTTGTCTGTAGAATCTTTATTATTAATTGGATTTTGATGGGGTTTCTTTCAGTGTGCTCCTGAGGAAATTTCCAATCTGTATTATGCCAACGGATTTCATGTAGCATGTACCGTTCCCGAGATAAATGGGGCCCAAAAGGGGCGAATCCAAAAAAATTATTTGTTTTATTTTTTATCCGATTTTGATGCAGTTTTTTTCAATGGATTGCTTATGAAAAATTAACACAGCACTCTGCTATTAGATTTTTGATAACTTGTTTGCTTACCTAGCTATGAGGGGCCAAACGGGGCCAAATTGCTAATTTGCAGATTACCTAAAAATTTTTATTTTTCATCGGATTTTGATGGGATTTTTTTCTTTAGATTCCTCTTGATATAAGCTTTCAGGAGTGTGTCAACGGATTTGTCCTAGCTCTTACTGTTTTCGACCTATAAGGGGTCGAAGGGGGCAAAATTGATAACTTGCAGATTACATGAAATTTTTATTTTTCGACGGATTTTGATGGGATTTTTTTCTNCCTATTAAAACTCAACAAAATAAATCTTATTACTAGATTTATTACTAGTACTTGTAGACATGAAAATCGTTCTTTTCAAATTCAACAAAATGTACAGTAAAATTAAGTACTAAGTTCCTTTGTTTTATGAATAATTGTCTGTTGCCTAGCAACACAAAATAAATACACAAATGTACAGATTCACCAAAAAAATCATATACATTGTGTATTTAAGTTATATTTCTTCATTTTCTTGAGTTGAATATGGTGTTGTTATATTAAATTGAAAACAATATGCATGTTTATCAAATAAATTTTTTTAATACCCCGCCATGAAGTGGAAGGGGCATATAGATTTACCCTTGTCCGTCCGTCCGTACGAACGTACGTATGTCTGTCCTGATGTTAAGTTTTATGTTTAGGTCCATATATTGGCAACCTCTTGTAGTGTTTTGATAATATTACATCAGTACATGCAATTTGATTAGTACTACCAGATTCACCAACAATTAGGGATCCATGACCTACATTTTACGCTTGAGTGACTTTTATTAAATTTTGCGTTAAGGTCCATTTCTCAACAACTACGCATTATACCAATATGATGTTTCATTAAATTAATTGTCTTGATGAGTACTACCCAAAACATTGGCAGTTAGGTAGCTTTGACCTATATTTTATGCTTGAGTGACTTTTGTTAAATTTTGTGTTAAGGTCCATTTCTCAACAACTACACATTATACCAATATGATGTTTCATCAAATTAATTGCCTTGACGAGTACTACCCAAAACATGGACAGTTAGGTAGCTTTGACCTATATTTTACGCATGAGTGACTTTTGTTAAATTTTGTGTTAAGGTCCATTTCTCAACAACTACACATTATACCAATAAGATGTTTCATCAGATTAATCGCCTTGATGAGTACTACACAAAACATTGACAGTCAGGTGGCTTTGACCTATATTTTACGCTTGAGTGACTTTTGTTAAATTTTGCATTTAAGTCCTTTTCTCAACAACTACACTTTGAACCAATGTGATATTTCATCAAATTAATTACCTTGATGAATACGAATCAAAACATTGATAATTAGGTGGTTTTGACCTATATTCTATGCATGAGTGACTTTTGTTAAATTTTGCATTTAAGTCTGTTTGTCATCAACTTAACATGCTATCACAATGTTGTTGCATCAGAATAAATCAACTTGATGAGTACTATCCAAATTGAGGCCAATTTAGTGTCTTTGACCTTCTTTTTACGCTTGAGTGACTTTTGGTAAATTTTTAGTTTTATATACTTTTCTCAACAACTACACGTTTCATGAAATTACTTATCATTTTGAGAACTACCCAATTTTTGGAGAATTTGTTAACTTTGACTTCCATTTTATGCTTGAATGACTTTGATAGATTTTTGCATTAGGCCCATAATTCAAGAATAATTTTAAAACCTGACCAATATTTAATGTTTAAAAGACTTTAGTATGGTATTTTTGTTACTTTCCATTATTCAACAAAAGTTTATTGAACAATCATCTTTAATGATACTTCCTGATGATTCAGTGACTGAGAACTAATTTTTATGCCTAATTGACTTAGGTTATCTATTGTCATAAATTTGTCTGCAGGGCATCCATGTCTTTTAGACACATTTTCTAGATTTAGGTGTTCGAATAGAACAGCTTAGCTATAGGTTTAGCTTGAATTGGATAAAAATAGATTACATGCAAGGCAGGAAACTTTAAAAAGTTAAAATACATGTTAAAAAGTCTACTTAAAAGTGTAAATAATACATTACTTTACTGAATAATTTGGAAAAACGTTAAATACTATTGTCCTGAAATGCTGAAAATGTTTGAACATAGTTTAAAGAGGGAATCGGGGTGCTAAAAGGCTTTAAAGTGGTCACAGATTGAAATAAAAAGGCTGTGTCGAATAGGCTTGAATGTACAATTCGAGACAATTATAATACACCCAAATCCATTTTAAATTACTTCATGGCTATTAATAAACTAATTTGATTTCCTGTAATGAGAAATTAAACGATTATTGAGTACATTTCATCAAAACGAAAATATTTCTTTCACGCGTAGAAATATGTAAGCGTACTTTCTTTCCGGTGTGTAGAATTTCCGGGTATATAAACAACTTATTGTTTTTCTACCTTGATGTTTATTCCATCACGGTCAGTACTCCATTGTGATTGGTCAATTAGACGTTGTGGATATTTTACCCTAGTGCATTTTATCCAAAAGGAAGGAATACACTGCCGGAATAAATCCACTGTTACAAAAATAAATGATCAGGATAATCTCCAAAAATGCCAAAATGCTTTCGTTATGAAACTTGTGGATATTTTTGAAATTTTCATGATGTTTTGATACATTAACTGCCTGATCTTCATGCAGTCATTTCTGTACGAACCTGAATATATACGTGTGTAAATATACAGTTAATCTCAACCAGCTGCTAGAGGGTGCAGAATGTTGTTTGTTTACATTTTCGACATGTTTTGATTTGAGACAAACGGCACACATACCAGTATGTAGATGTAACTATATGTCTCTGTTGTGGTTCTGCTGTAATCAGAAATGGGAGATGTTCGACTGTGTCAAGGATTCTCGATTATTTATGGAAATGCCAAATTTGCACTCGATGCGCATGTATGTTAATTTGCATGTGGATATAAATAGTCCTATTAAAAAACGAAGCATGTAGGTAGTTTCATTTTCTCTGATCGGCTTATTTTCCTTATCTGAACTTTATAATTATTATTAACTTTGTCAATCCATGTTCAAAATTCGTCTTGCATAATCATTCATGTTCACTCGAGGGGGAATTGCATGCATTTTAAAATGTACGTAAAGAGTGTCCGTTTCTGTCTGAAACATTTGGATATCCTCTGCATGAAAATATTTATGTGTATCAATACTCCACAATTCCTTAGAATTAAAAAGGTTACTAACTCATATCATTAAAACAACGCTCATAATTTAGGAAGTTGTTATATTCCTAACAAATCTTGATATCATATGGTATTGCTAAGTTTGAAATTGGAAGTGGAAACTTCAACACATATGAACACCTTCAGCTCTTATAGAGCTTTGATTATATTGCGTCTTGGATCAACGAGCCTGCCGTGCAGTAATTTGTCAAAGATGAAAATAACATTTGTTAACCTGTGATATGTGTATTGCATATATTTATAGCAATGAAATCGACATACATACAAAATCACACAATCAGATTATTTTCACGTATTACGGAATAACTTGATACATGCAGACGTATGCAGCAGTTCTTTGGATGACTACAAAGTTTTGCCACGTGTAGATTTTCAGGGCTTTCAAGTTTCAGCTCCATTGGAGCTTTGATTGAAAGGGTGGTCACATGAAAATCGGTCGTCATTTTTCATCATTACTATGAGTTTATTTTCCTCTTGATACATCTTAGCCTAAAACTTGAAAAATTTTAAATACAATGTACTAAAACTCCGACAATCCTGGTGGAAGTCCGACTTTCACCGGCATTTTTAATTGAGCCAACATCAAAGAAAACTACTGACGATTTTTTGGGTGAAATTTGACTGAACATTTTATCAGACAAACACTGACAATGCCCGTGAATTACACTGTGACAAGGGTGAAAATTGTCAGACCAGAGTGATTTTTAACTGAATGTCTCTGCGTGTACTGTATTTGCTGTTATTTCATATGCTAGTATTAAAGGGGTGACATTATGTGTTATTTTTCCTCTAAAATGCCTAAATGGTAAAGAGTTAACATTGGATCCTATGGGAAAACAAATTCAAAGATCCCCTCTGAAACTACTTAACCAATTGGAACCAAACATTTTTCAAATCCTTAGTTGGTTCTCTTCAAAAAAGTGACTATTAAGTCTTCACCCTATCCAAAATGGTTGCCATCAGGAAATATAGTCAGGGCTCACCACACTTCAAAAGAACAGGGAGACGTGAAGTCTCAGGGGAGACGTGAAGTCTCCCTGAGGGTAGAAATAGGGAGACTTCAGGTCATGACAGGGAGACTTGTTTGCGCGTATCCACAACTGAATTTTCAAGACTTTTGTATTTGATTTACATATACACTTATTCAACAATGGCAATAAATCAGTTTTAATCATTAAAATACCATTGATATTTCAAGATCTACAATGTAGATTTTATATAAAATAAATATGATTTCAGCTGCTTATCAATTTTATGTTTCTTTCACCCAAAAGCTTAGTGTTGGAGGTGCTCCTGCATTTAGGTTAGATTTACATGACATAAATTTTTTTTTATTTATCCTCTTTAGCTAGTAAATTGGTAGTTTATCACTCAGTTGCTCAAGAGACAGTTGCTAATCTGCCTCATTCTTTTTTTAATGGTTCTCCAAATATTAGAGGGATATAAATAGATTGTTTACGTTTGTGGACATTCTTTATATAGACCACTTCCGGTTTGAACTGTAGTTTAGGACAATTTCCAATGATTTTTTTTTATAAATCTATACTACAAAGTCAATAAGTCTTGTTTTTAAAACCATGAGATGATGTAAACAAGCATTAGAAATCTTATCAATTTACTTCCTTGTTACCGGAAATAGAAAGGGTTATAATTAGAAGTGTCAAAATGCTCAGGCGACTTGAAATCGCTTTTGGGGGCAACTGTAGGCGACTTGAGGCACAACAGGGCGACTTAATCGCCCTAATCGCCCAGTTTGGTGGGCCCTGATATTAGTTCAACTTTGACAGTCAGGGGCATCATCAAAAACAGTTATAAATTTAATAACCTTTATTGGTTAGATTTTTCCATTTTTGAATTATCTCCCTTAGGGAAAATTGCAAAAATAACTAAAATTGGTTATTTCTTCTACAACATGTCAAATTTTCATCAAGCTCTGAATCAAGAAACTTGAACAACAAAACCACATAATTTATGTAAATTTCAAAAGATATTGATGAAGTAAAACATCTTAATTATCAATGAACTGCTTACATTAGATAATGAACATTTAATTGGCATTGAAAGTCCCTTGGGGGCTTGACTTTGACCAACATGCGTACCATGTTCCTGATGGTGCGTATCAGATGTTATGGTTTCAAATATAAAGGAAATGTTAATTTATCAAAGAAAAATACCAACACAAATGAGAAAAATTTATTATGGCCACAATCAGGATTTAAAGATCAAAGGAAATTAAAAAATAACCATTTTCCATTACCTATTGAAAATGAAAATAACTGATAATGGTTATAAAATTTATAACTGTTTTTGATGATGCCCCTGACTGTTTGAAGCAATAGCATCAAGGTCTATCAACATACTTGAAAATAAGGCTTTTATTATTTTGGACTGTCCATGTCAGCCATGGCCCTGGTTAGCGATACAGACTGTTGAGAGCCTCTTGTTTTCTTTTTTCAGAAATTAATATAAAAGATCCAGAACTAGATAAAGAGATAAATATAGGATATCTGATGAAGAAGATAGATAGGACAGCTAAAAGAAAAATGGGAAGTAGATTTATAAAGTCAAAAGAAGATTTAGAAAAAGCAGCTAGACAGAGAACATGTAATACATATATTTTTATATGAACGCAAAAAATTTGAGAATGGTGTTGTCGTTGTTGTCGATATCGGTGTCATTATCTGTAGACACTTTTGTTTTTGCTCAATTACTTAAGTTCCAGTTGATCAATCCTTATGAAATTTTAACACAATGTTCCTTGGCACAAAGTGAAGGCTGGGATTGGTTTCAAAATTGGCAAAATTGAGTGTTTTCACATATTTGGCTGTAGAATTTTTATTAATTATTGGATTTCGATGGGGTTTCTTTCAGTATGCTCCTGTGGAAATTTCAAATCATTAGTATGCCAACAGATTTCATGTCACATGTACCGTTCATGAGGTAAAGGGGGCCCAAAAGGAGGGAATCTCAAAACAAGTATTATTTTATTTCTAGTCTGATTTTGGTGCAGTTTTTTTTAATGGATTCCTAATGAAAAATAAACATTATGCTTAACTATTAGATTTTTGATTACTTGTTCCATTTTGGATCTATACGGGGCCAAAACTGCATGCAGAAGACCTAAAATGTTTGTTTTTCATCGGATTTTGATGGGATTTTTTTCTTTAGATTCCTCTTTTTGTAAGCTCTCAGTAGTGTACAACAGATTTTTTGTAGCTCTTATGGTTTCTGAGGTATAAGGGGTCAAGGGACTGAAATTGCAATTTTTCAAAATATGTGAAATCTTTAATTTTCATCGGATTTCGATGGGATTTTTTCTGTAGATGCCTCTTGTTGTAAGTTTTTGGTAATATGTCAATTGATTTGTGTATCTCTTACTGTTTCTGAACTATAAGGGGTCAAAGGGGTGAGAATTGCTATTTTCAAAAATATATTAAATTTTCTCTTTATTGGATTTCGATGGGATTTTATTCTTTGAATTCATCTTGATGAAAGCTGTCAGAAGTATTTCAATTGATTTAATCTAATTCTTACAGTTTCTGAGCTTATATTGTGTCCATCTAGTTACTGTGTCAAGCACTTAACTCTGTCCATATTCACTCTAAATTACACTTGTTCAGATTTCAGTGGTCGACATGCTACAGTCGTATCATGCTGCGCACGGTGTAGCCCTTTATTAAATATTCATATCAGTAGAGGTCTATTTACATTTAGAATATCTTATGCTATAACTCTATATCCAGTGAACTGATATATTAAAACTTTTGTAAAATAAATTCCTTAAAGAAGGCTGAACTCTCTGAAATAGGGGTTTAGATGTTTAGAGACTGTTGTTATTTTAAGAGAAAATTTAGACCCCCACACATACATACATATATATATATATATATATTTCTGTGGTAATGGATCTTTCCTCTGCAGAACTTGAGAATGCTAATGTTCGATTGTATAGCAAAGTTAAAACATCAGAAACGTCCCTGTCTTGAATAAGCGATTATGTGAATTAGATACAGCATATAGCTATTTTGATAATGGATTCCTCTTCAGTGCAGTTAGTACCAAAACATTTGGAAAGTAAAAATTCAATATCATGTTTATCCAGATCTCAGGTGAAAATGACAAATGGCTCACTGATTCAACTAATCAATGAAAAATTAATTTGTACCACGCTTAACACAAGTTAGAAAGATTGAATATATAACTATAGCTTGAGGTACATAAAATTCAACTCTCAGAAAACTAGCACAAAAGCCATGTGGTTGTGGGGTCTGCACAGAGATATTTTGTAAGAGTCTGTCAAACAGTCTGTCTGTCTACACTTCTTGTAAAGGTCTGTCAAACCATCTGTCTGTCTGTCCTCACTTCTTGTAAGGGCAATATCAGTCTGTCTTTCTGTCCAACATCTTGTAACTGTCTGAAATTACTTATAAATTGTACATAACGCTTATAAGGACAAGGACAGTTTATGTAACGTCACTGTACATTGACGTACTTCCTTGGCTTACAAAATATACATATTGAAACGATCAGATGTCTTTACATTCGTTTATGAACACTATATGATATTGGTGACCATAATCAGGAGTAAAAATGTCAGATTCAAAGTTTAAAGCTGTTTGGGCTGGACACAGAGGAATTGTGACAAAACATGTTAAGAGATTCAGGGAAATTCAGAAAAGTAATTTGTGAATTCCAAAGAACTTTCAATTATGTTAGATGCAGTTTCAAATAAGAAGGAAATTCTTGAGGAATTGAAGGAAAAGATATTGGAACTAACATCGGAAGGTGATATTGCTTAAGAATTAGAAGATGCAGATGAGTATGCGTATGAGTTAGAGATCAAATTACATGAAATATCAGATTTAGCACACACTCACAAGAACGCTAAACACACAACTGATAATGAACCCATAGTATTAACCCGAACGTAACTACTTTTGATCCAGCAGATCAATATGCTCCATCTACCAGCACATATATGATAAATCAGACAATCCCCAAGATCTTCAACATGGTTACATCGACAAACAGTAGACATATTTGCTCATCTAATAGTGCATTCAGTGAGTATCACAAATTACCCAAATTGAATTTACCAACCTTTTCTGGAAATATTTTAAATTGGCAATCATTTTCGTAGGATACTGCAATACATTCTAAATCTACGCTTAGCGAAGTCCAGAAATTCAATTACCTGAAGACCGTTTTACTCAACGAGGCCTACCGTACAGTAACTGGTTTTGTACTGACAAACACAAATTATGAGATGGCCATCTCACTACTACAAGAGCGTTATGGACAAGTACACAAAATAGTACAAAAATACATGCAAGCACTACCAGAAATTTCTGCACCAGTGTATTCACTTTCAAGTCTTTTCAGCTTTTATGATCAGACAGAAACATGTACGTGGCCATGAGTCTTTAGGTCAAACAGATGAATCGTATGGGTCATTACTTGTACCCGTTGTTCTCAATAAATTGCCCATGGAAATTCGACAAAATCTGGCAGGAGTACATAAGTCTACTAACTGGACATTGAACAATTAAAAAAATGCAATATATTATGGACTCAATGTACTAGAGGCAGGCAAATTTCCCGAGAAATTCAATGACGATAATTTAGCAACCACTACATTTCTGACGCATGCAAAACTGAAGTCAAAGTATATCCAAAGAAAACCTGACAATATTCACAGTGAACAGAAGAGGACTACAAAACTTTGCACGTATTGTGATGACCCTGGATGCACGGATGGCTGTTGTAAAAAGAAAGAAACTATGTTTCAATTGTTTAGGCAACAATAAGCTTGCTGGATGTGAATCAGCTGGTAAATGCAAACACTGTAGAAAATGTCACCAGACTAGCTTTTGTAACAAAACAGAAAATAAAGATAACACACAGGGACAGAAAAAAAGAAAATACAGTTTTACACACATCCCTTAGCCCATAGAGGTCATCGAATGTTATGCTCAAAACTGCTGTTGTATGCATAATTAAACTCTAAAACAAAATCTGCCAATGCTAATATATTGCTTGATGAAGGAGCTCAGCAATCATTCATATCAGAAGGAAAAATTCGAGTTGAAGTTGGTAGCGAGGATAAATTTGCATTATGATTTTTATACCCCGCCTACGAAGTACGTACGTCTGTAATGCTCAGGTTAAGGTTTAGGTTGAAGGTAGTTTACCTTGAAGGAGGTTTGATATCTTGATGAAAATTTGTATGCAGATGGATCATGACATGAACTGCAACATTTCGGAAGGAAATGGATGCTATGACCTCAAGGTCATGGTTCACTGACTTAGAATATTAGAAGTTAATGTTTGATAAACTACAGGTTAAGGTTTGGGTTGAAGGTAGTTTACTTTGAAGGAGGTTTGATATCTTGATGAAGCTTTGTATAATGATACATCATAACATGAACAGCAATATTTTAGTGCCAAACAGATGCTGTGACTTCAAGGTCATGGTTCATTGGCTTTGAAGTTTATGATTGAATTTTTGAAAACGCTCATTGATTTAATTTTGTCTCGCCTGCGACGAAAGTCGCTGAAAGCGAGACATAGGTGTTACTCTCTTGCGGCGGCGGCGGCGTCGTAAACTTTCATAAAACCTTAATAACTTTTAATGTATATTACTTATATGCAACATCTTTTGTCCACAGGTAACTGATGGTGTAAGCTTTCAAGCATCACATGTTTCAGATGACCTTGACCTTGTCTACATGGTTCAATGACTTCATAAAAATTGCGACATAGTTTCTCATTCAAGTTGATTTCTCTGGATATGTAATACATAGATCCATTATATTAAGTGTATTGATGTATCTTAGTAGGTGCATACCAGTCTGCCACTAGTCATTTGATCTCGACCTCATTTGCACAGTTCAGTTTTTAAATTTTGCGACATAGTTTTACATTCAGGTCAATTTCTGAGACACTGTAATATATAGACATACTATATTTTGTCTATTGTTACCTCTAGGCGGATGCCTGCCAGTCTGACACCTTTCATGTAGCCTTGACCTCAATTTCATGGTTCATTGACTTTGAACATTTCTTTGCTTTAACACTTATTTCTTTGTAGCTATTGACACCTTTCATGTAGCCTTGACCTCAATTTCATAGTTCATTGACTTTGAACATTTCTTTGCTTTAACTCTTATTTCTCTGTAGCTATGATACCTAGAGTCATCATATTTGGTCTATTCTACATCTACGTGGGTGCATGCCAGTCTGACACCTGTCATGTAGCCTTGACCTCAATTTCATGGTTCATTGACTTTGAAAATTTCTTTGCTTTAACACTTATTTCTCTGTAGCTATGATACCTAGAGTCATCATATTTAGTCTATTGCTGCATCTGGATGGATGCATGCAAGTCTGACACCTGTCATTTAGCTCTGACCTCAATTTCATGGTTCATTGACTTTGATCATTTCTTTTTAACTAGAACACTTGCAGTCGTCATATTTGGTCTACTGTTACATCAAGGTAGGCACATGCCAGTCTGACATCTGTCATGTAGCCATGACCTCAATTTCACGGTTCATTGACTCTGAACATTTCTTTACTTCAACGTTTATTTCTCTGTAGCTATGATACCTAGAGTCATCATATTTGGTCTGTTGCTACATCTAGGTTGGTGCATGCCAGTCTGGCACATGTCAGATAGCCCTGACCTCAATTTCATGGTTCATTAACTTTGATCATTTCTCTTTAACTAGAACACTTACAGGCATCATATATGGTCTACTGTTACATCTAGGTGTGCACATGCCAGTCTGGCACCTGTCATGTAGCCATGACTAATTATTTTGGTAAAGATATGCATATACAGGCGAGACATTTCTGTGTCTACACTTGTTGAAATTCTTCTTAGCATCTTTTTTGTCCTTTATGTTTATTTTCAATAACTGAATTGCAAAAATCTTTGATTCCAATTTTGGTAAATTTCCTGAAACTCTCCAAGACCATTCAATTTTGGAAATTTTACCTAGCAACCTTACATTTTTTAATTTCTTTTTGTCAAAACACAAATTTTCAATAACTGAATTGCAAAAATCTTTGATTCCAATTTTGGTAAATTTCCTGAAACCGTCAAAGAACACTTCATTTTGGAAATTCTACATAGCAACAATGTGAATTCAATTCTTTTCATTTAAAGTAGTCATTTTCCAAAGATTGCAAGTATTCTTGATTCTAACTTTGGAAAATTTCATGAAACTCTCTTAGACCATTTAGTTTTGGAAATTTTACCTAGCAACCATACATATTTGATGATTGCTAGGTACAATTTCATGTTAGCTTCTAGATGTACAGATGATGAAATAAATGTCACTAATGATCATTAATTATGTATGATCAGTAGTGGGGCATAGTGTCCATTTACACAGATTTATGTATGATCAGTAGCGGGGCATAGTGTCCATTGACACAGATTTA
>MJUU01040512.1:38474-66810 GCA_002080025.1 Modiolus philippinarum
AAAGACATTCAAAGATCTTCTTCTCAGAAACTACCAGTCCAATTATAACCAAACTTAGTCACAATGGTCCTTAGATGGTCCCTTCTAAAAAGGTATCCGACAAGTCCGTACCTAATCCAAGATGGCCGCCAGCGGGGATCATAGTTTTTTACATTGGACCCTAAGGGAAAGACATTCAAAGATCTTCTTCTCGGAAACTACCAGTCCAATGATAACCAAACTTAGTCACAATGGTCCTTAGATGGTCCCTTCCAAAAAAGGTATCCGACAGGTCCGTACCTCATCCAAGATGGCCACAAGCGGGGAACATAGTTTTAACATTGGACCCTATGGAAAATACATTCAAAGATCTTCTTCTCAGAAACTATCAGTCCAATTAGAACCAAACTAAGCCACAATGGTCCTTAGGTGGTCCCATCCAAAAATCGTATCTGGCAGGTCCATACATCATCCAAGATGGCCACCATCTGGAACATAGTTTTTACATTGGCCCTATTAATTTATGGGGAACCTCTTCCCAAATTTTTGAATTTTTATTTGAATTGTGGTCTGAATGTTTCAATTTCAGCATTATGTATTGCCTTGATTACAAGGGGAACCCCTGCCCAATTTTTTTTTGAATGTTGTTCTGTTGTGGGTTGTAATGGATGGTGGATCTTTCTGTTGCCATGGAAACCAAACAAGAATACTGTAATTTCAGAAAGAAAAAAAGTATTCTGCTAAATTTAATGTTTTGTTTTTCCGATTGGAAATGCCTTTTATCTATGTCAGCCATGGTCCAGGTGAGCGATACAGGCTCTTGAGAGCCTCTTGTTTTCAATGGATTCCTTATGAAAAATTAACACAGCACTCTACTATTAGATTTTTGCTAAGTTGTTTCCTTACCTAGCTATGAGGGGCCGAATTGGCCAAAATTGCAAATTTGCATATTACCTTAAATTTTTATTTTTCATCGGATTTCGATGGAATTATTTTCTTTGGATTCCTCTTGATAAAAGCTTTAGGTTGAATACGAATGGATTTGGCATAGCACTTCAAAGGTGCCAAAACTGCAAATTTGCAGAATACCTAAAATTTTTATTTTTTATTGGATTAAGTTAGGATTTTTTTCTTTTGATTCCTCTTGATATAAGCTTTCGTTGGTATGTCAACAGATTTGGTGGAGCTTCCCTGTTTTCCAGCTATAAGGGTTCCAAGGGACCAAAACTGCTAATATGCAGATTGCCTAAAATTTTTATTTTTCATCGGATTTTGATGGGATTTTTATACGACTGCAAAAAAATTGAGGTTGTATAATGGTATGGCACTGTCGTCGTCATCGTCTGCAGACACTTTTGTTTTTTGTCAATAACCAACTTCCAGTTGGCCAATCCTTATGAAATTTTAAAACAGTGTTCCTTTGCACAGAAGGAAGGCTGGGATTGGTTTTTGTTATTTTGGCCCCTCACGTTTTTAAAAAAACGGTAAAAAAGGCAAAAATGGGTGTTTTCACATATTTGGCTGTAGAATATTTATTATTTATTGGATTTTGATGGAGTTTCTTTCATTGTGTTCTTTATTAAATTTCCTAATAGGAGTATGCAAAACAGGTTTTACGTGGCATGTACTGTTCACGAGATAAATAGGGCCCAAAAGGGGCGATTTTCAAAAATTTCATTTTATTTATTTTTGGTCCAATTTTGATGCAGTTTTTTTTTGCAATTGATTCCTTTTGAAAATAAATATAGTGCTGCAACATCAGATTTTTGACCGACATCTTTTCCGAGATATGAGGGGCCAAATGGGGATAAAATTGCAAATTTGCAGATTACCTAAAATTTTCATTTTTCATCGGATTTCGATTGGATTTTTAGCTCACCTGGCTATAGCCAGGATGAGCTTTTGCCATCACTTTTAGTACGTCGTCGGTTCGTCCGACTGTCGTCCGTCGTCCATCCGGCGTAAACTTTTCATTCAAAGATCTCCCCTGAAACTACTGGGCCAATTGAAACCAAACTTGGCCACAATAGTCCTTAGATGGTCCCCTACAAAAAAGACGTTTTTCGGATCCGCTTGATATCCAAGATGGCTGCCAGTGGGGATCATAGTTTTAACATTGGACCCAAGAGGAAAATACTTTCAAAGATCTTCTCCTCTGAAACTACTTGGCCAATTGAAACCAAACTTGGCCACAATAGTCCTTAGATGGTCCCTGCAAAAAAGTTGTTTTTCAGATCTGCGCTATATCCAAGATGGCCACCAACGGGGATCATAGTTTCAACATTGGACCCTATTGGAAAACACTTTCAAAGATCTTCTCCTCTGAAACTACTGAGCCAATTGAAACCAAACTTGGCCACAATAGTCCTTAGATGGTCCCTTGCAAAACAGTTGTTTTTCAGATCCGCGCTTTATCCAAGATGGCCGCCAGCGGGGATCATAGTTTTAACATTGGACCCTATTGGAAAACACGTTCAAAGATCTTCTCCTTTGAAACTACTGAGCCAATTGAAACCAAACTTGGCCACAATAGTCCTTAGATGGTCCCCTGCAAAAAAAATGATTTTAGATCCCTGCTATATCCAAGATGGCCGCCAGCGGGGATCATAGTTTTAACATTGGATCCTATGGGAAAATACATTCAAAGATCTTCTCCTCTGAAACTTCCTGGCCAATTAAAACCAAACTTGGCCACAATAGTCCTTAGATGGTCCCCTGCAAAAAAGTTGTTTTTCAGATCCGCGCCATAACCAAGATGGCCGCCAGCGTGGATCTTAGTTTTAACACTGGACCCTATGGGAAAACACTTTCAAAGATCTTCTCCTCTGAAACTACTGAGCCAATGGAAACCAAACTTGGCCACAATAGTGTTTAGATGGTCCCTTGCAAAAAAGTTGTTTTTCTGATCTGCGCAATATCCAAGATGGCCTCCAGCGGGGATCATAGTTTTAACTTTGGACCCTATGAGAAAACACTTTCAAAGATCTTCTCCTCTAAAACTGCTTAGCCAATTGAAACCAAACTTGGCCACAATAGCCCTCTGATGGTCCCCTGCAAAAAAATTGTTTTTCAGATCCGCACCATATCCAAGATGGCAGGCAGCGGGATCATAGTTTTAACATTGGACCCTAAAGGAAAACGCATTCAAAGAACTTCTCCCCTGAAACCACTTGGCCAATTGAAACCAAACTTGGCCACAATAGTCCTTAGATGGTCCCCTGCAAAAAAATTGTTTTTCAGATCCGGGCTGTATCCAAGATGGCCGCCAGCAGGGATCATAGTTTTAGCAGTGGAGCCTATGGGAAAACACTTTCAAAGATCTTGTCCTCTGAAACTACTTGGCCAATTGAAACCAAACTTGGCCACAATAGTCCTTAGATGGTCCCCTGCAAAAAGTTGTTTTTCAGATCCGTGCTATATCCAAGATGGCCGCCAGCGGGGATCAAAGTTTTAGCATTGGACCCTTTGGGAAAACACTTTCAAAGATCTTCTCCTCTGAAGCTACTGAGCCAATTGAAACCAAACTTGGCCAAAATAGTCCTTAGATGGTCCCTTTCAAAAAAAGTTGTTTTTCAGATCAGCGCTTTATCAAGGATGGCCGCCAGCGGGGAGCATAGTTTTAACATTGGACCCTATGGGAAAACTCATTCGAAGATCTTCTCCTCTGAAACTACTTTGCCAATTAAAACCAGACTTGGCCACAATAGTCCTTAGATGGTCCCCTGCAAAAAAGTTGTTTTTCAGATCCGCGCTATATCCAAGATGGCCGCCAGCGGGATCATAGTTTTTTTTTTGGACCCTTTGGGAAAACACTTTCAAAGATCTTCTCCTCTAAAACTACTGAGCCAATTGAAACCAAACTTGGCCACAATAGTCCTTAGATGGTCCCCTGCAAAAAAAATGTTTTTAGATCCCCGCTATATCCAAAATGGCCGCCAGCGGGGATCATAGTTTTAACATTGGATCCTATAGGAAAATACATTCAAAGATCTTCTCCTCTGAAACTTCCTGGCCAATTAAAACCAAACTTGGCCACAATAGTCCTTAGATGGTCCCCTGCAAAAAAGTTGTTTTTCAGATCTGCGCCATATCCAAGATGGCCGCCAGCGGGGATTTCATTTTTAACATTGGACCCTATGGGAAAACACTTTCAAAGATCTTCTCTTCTGAAACTGCTGAGCCAATTGAAACCAAACTTGGCCACAATAGGTGTTGCAGTGACAAGATGATACTTGATGTTTTAGCTGAAAATAGTCCAAGTCAAATAACTCTCATAAAAATAATCCGATCAATGAAGCAGTAAAGTATGCACATCTATACATCATGACCAACAATCCTACTAAATATGAAAGCACTTCATAAAGCGGCTTCAGAGGAGTTGCAGTGACAAGATAATAGTTGCTGTTTTAGCTGAAAATAGGCTAAGTCCAATAACTCAAGTCCAATAACTCCCATAAAAATAATCCGATCAGTAAGGCAGTAAAGTATGCACATCTACACATCATGACCAACAATCCTACCAAATATGAAAGCAATCCATTGAGCGGTTTCAGAGGAGTTGCAGTGACAAGATAATACTTTGGTATTTTAATTGAAAATAGTCTAAGTCACATAACTCCCACAAAAATTATGCGATCAATATGGCGGTATAGTATGCACATCTACACATCATAACCAACAATCATACCAAATATGAAAGCAATCCGTCAAGCGGTTACAGCGGAGTTGCAGTGACAAGAACAGGACTGACAGTCTAAGTCCAATAACTCCCATAAAAATAATCCGATCAATAAGGCAGTAAAGTATGCACATCTACACATCATGACCAACAATCCTACCAAATATGAAAGCACCCCTGTGAAAATGTCTTGAGCAGTTCTAGAACTATTCATGAAATGTTCTTGGACAACAGTTCTTGAACTGTTCAAGAAAAATTCATGAATAGTTCGTGAACATTAAATGAGAAAATTCATGAACTAACNACTCTTGATTATGTAACAAATAATTGTTTTTAATAAAGTGATAGCAGGGAATTTCTCTTAAACTTAAAAGAGAAAAGTAAACCAAAGAAGATTTGAAAACAGTCAGATTTTAAAGGGATATTACCCATGACAAGATGATACTTGCTGTTTGAGCTGAAAATAGTCTAAGTCCAATAACTCCCATAAAAATAATCCGATCAATAAGGCAGTATAATATGCACATCTACACATCATGACCAACAACCTTAACAAATATGAAAGCAATCCATTAAGCGGTTTCAGAGGAGTTGCAGTGACAAGATGATACTTGATGTTTTAGCTGAAAATAGTCTAAGTCAAATAACTCTCATAAAAATAATCCGATTTGTACAAAAACACCTTTTTTAGCTCACCTGGCCTAAAAGGCCAAGTGAGCTTGTGCCATCACTTTGCGTCCGTCGTCCGTCCGTCCGTCCGTCAACAATTTCAAAAATCTTCTCCTCTGAAACTGCTGGGCGAATTGTAACCAAACTTGGCCTGAATCATCACCAGGGTATGCAGTTTCAAAATTGTGTTCGATTAGTCCGAGGGTCAAACAACATGACTGCTGTTACTAAAAATAGGACATAGGGGTAAATTGCTGTATTTTGCAAATAACTCGAAAACCGTTACAGATATCAAAAATCTGACATGGGGTAAAAATGATCAGTTATTGATGTCTGGACTTCAAAACCGGTGTTGAAAATTGTTTGTTGACTGCCATTTTCAAAATGGAAAGCAAAAAAGGCGGGAAAATTCAACAATGTCCGATTTCAATGACATTTGGTTTCCAAATCGGTCTTGATGTCATAACTTGAAAACTGATGTTAAAAATTGTTTGTTGACAGCCATTTTCAAAATGGCCGCCAAAAAAAAAGGCGGGAAAATTCAACATTGTCCGATTTCAATGAAATTTGTTTTCCAAATAGATATTGATGTTGCAACTTCAAAACCGGTGTTGAAAATTGTTTGTTGACAGCCATTTTCAAAATGGCCACCAAAAAAGGCGGGAAAATTCAACAATGTCCGATTTCAATGACATTTGGTTTCCAAATCGGTCTTGATGTCATAACTTCAAAACTGATGTTAAAATTGTTTGATGACCGCCATTTTTAAAATGGCCGCCAAAAAAGGCGGGAAAATTCTACATTTGTCCGATTTCAATGAAATTTGATCTCCAAGTAGATATAGATGTTGCGACTTCAATACCGATGTTGAAAAATGTTTGTTGACTGCCATTAACAAAATGACATCTCGACTTCAAAACTGGTGTCGAAAGTGGTCCTTAGCAAGAACTTTTTTGTCAAAAAAGCCCAACAAAGAAATATAGTAAAACATGATCAGACTTTTAAAACAGTTCAAGATATTGGAGGTGTTTGAGCTACGAAAGTTTGAGAAACTGAAAATCAACTGTATAACTTACAATGTTACCTTGATTGTGGCAACTGAAAGCCAGGTGAGCGATACAGGCTCCTGGGAGCCTCTGGTTTACTCTTGATTATGTAACAAATAATTGTTTTTAATAAAGTGATAGCAGGGAATTTCTCTTAAACTTAAAAGAGAAAAGTAAACCAAAGAAGATTTGAAAACAGTCAGATTTTAAAGGGAAATTACCCATGATAAGATGATACTTGCTGTTTTAGCTGAAAATAGTCCAAGTCCAATAACTCCCATAAAAATAATCCGATCAATAAGGCAGTATAATATGCACATCTACACATCATGACCAACAACCCTACCAAATATGAAAGTAATCCATTAAGTGGTTTCAGAGGAGTTGCAGTGACAAGATGATACTTGATGTTTTAGCTGAAAATAGTCTAAGTCAAATAACTCTCATAAAAATAATCCGATCAATGAAGCAGTAAAGTATGCACATCTATACATCATGACCAACAATCCTACCAAACATGAAAGCACTTCATTAAGCGGCTTCAGAGGAGTTGCAGTGACAAGATGATACTTGCTGTTTTAGCTGAAAATAGGCTGAGTCCAATAACTCCAGTCCAATAACTCCCATAAAAATAGTCCGATCAATAAGGCAGTAAAGTATGCACATCTACACATCATGACCAACAATCCTATTAAATATGAAAGCAATCCATTGAGCGGTTTCAGAGGAGTTGCAGTGACAAGATGATACTTTGGTATTTTAATTGAAAATAGTCTAAGTCCCATAACTCCCACAAAAATTATGCGATCAATATGGCGGTATAGTATGCACATCTACACATCATGACCAACAATCCTACCAAATATGAAAGCAATCCGTCAAGCGGTTACAGCGATGTTGGAGTGACAAGAACAGGACTGACAGTCTAAGTCCAATAACTCCCATAAATATAATCCGATCAATAAGGCAGTAAAGTATGCTCATCTACACATCATGACCAACAATCCTACCAAATATGAAAGCAATCCTTTGAGCGGTTTCAGAGGAGTTGCAGTGACAAGATGATACTTTGGTATTTTAATTGAAAATAGTCTAAGTCCCATAACTCCCACAAAAATTATCCGATCAATATGGCGGTATAGTATGCACATCTACACATCATGACCAACAATCCTACCAAATATGAAAGCAATCCGTCAAGCGGTTTCAGAGGAGTTGCAGTGACAAGAACAGGACTGACTGACGGACGGACGGACGGACTGACTGACTGACGGACGGACGGACCAGTCAAAAACATTATACCCTACGCAACTTCGTTGCGTGGGGTATAATAAGAAAACAAAAATGGGTGGGTCAGTTACATATATACCAAATAGATAATAAAAAAAAAAGAACTGCCATATCTAAGTATGGTGGTCCTTTTATGTCATCTTCATTTTTAACTTATAGAGTGTAAATTCCATACTAAAATTTCTATGTTTTGGACATCAGAAGCTGCCTTATCAATATTAACTTGCAACCTGGCCACTGATAACAATTAATGAATTTAGATTTACACATGCATGTATGTCCATAAGTCAAAGACAAAGAAGAAAGACAAACATGTTAAAAAAAATTGTGTTTTCACTTTTAAAAAAAATATCTATAAATATATTGACATAAATCCTAGGCAATATTTTCTCTGTATTTCAACATATAAGTTATTCTTTAAGAGTGCCACACATCATTTTATTATAGTAGGATATATTTTGTATTTTGACATATTCGTGTAGGAAAAAACCAACTAAATTCAAGTGATTTCGATTTTTTTTATTCTAGTACCATGCAGTACTTTTTATAAAATGAACTGTGAATGAACCTTTGCAACCACAAAATTGAACTTTTTAAAAAAAAGTTTAATAGAAGAAAACAAGGGGAACCAGAGTTCATATACCACAACAAAGAATGTTTGAAATAACGACCATAACTATTAATGGTGGTCATTTAATATCTCCTGTATCTTTACCTATGGAGTGTAACTTTTGAAAATCAAAATTACATGATTTGTACTTCAACTAGCTGTGTCGTTTATCTGTAGTGAAATGAACTGGGTAGTTAAAACTACCAATATGCAAATTACCATATTATAACATTCAAACCCTAACAGGTTTCAGGTTTTCAGACACTCTAGCTACTCAATATATATGTATCATGATATAGACAATTTCGGTTTTTTACACATTTGTGCATAAGGTGAAGAAACAGAAGAAAGACAAACACCCTCTAACCTTCTAAACTTGTAAGGCTTTTTATTTTTTATCCATAAATATATGAAAATTAAAAGATTGGTAAATAAATTACGAGCAATTATGAAAAGCTTTGCTGTATGTTTGCTTGAATTTTGTAAGGATGCCTCAGGGACATTCTTCATATGAAATCCATTCAGGGTCATATCTGTACTTATCTCTAAAGTGTACCAGAAATTGTGGTATATTATGTTCTATTTTGAAGTTATTACAATGAGAAGCCATCTTGTTTGGGTTGTTTCGGGGAAATGATACTTCATTCTCAGCACTTGTGTAGGATTGTATTGCACAAAAGGATTGATCACCTCTAAAAAACCATAATGCTTCTCTAAAAGAATATTGTGCATCAAAATCAGCACTTTTCAAGGGAATATATGGTGACACAATGCCATTTCTGTGTAATACTCTGACCAACACTCTTTGCCCTTTTATTTTAACTGCTTGAATTGGAAATCTGTACCATTGTATTATTGGGTCTTTTGTAAAATTATTCTCGGATTTTGTTTTGTACTGTAGGGGGTGATTCATTTTTATTTGCTTCCTTCTTATGTTTACTTTTATTTAGTGGTCGTTTACGTTTTTTGCCACTTTGAGTTTTATTTTTATGGAAGTCACGACGCATGTCTTCGGGAACTGTAGTTTGTGGGACCCATTCTGTTTTTTAAGTGTTTTTTATTTTTATTTTGTAACATAATTTGTTTCTGACCCAGGCAGAGGAATGGATTTTTTCTACATCACGAAGGGGAATTTCTTTGATTTAGATTTGTTGTTGGGAAAATATTTGGTTATTTGGACTGCCTTGTTGTTGAGTTTGAAGGGGTTGGTCTTGTGTTTGAGACTGGGTTCCAGTTTGTGAAGGAATTGGGTTATTTTCTTGATCATCATCTGTTTCCTCGTTTTCAAAAATTCCTTCATTATTGTCTAATAAATAATCAGGCCCATCATTTAAACTATTGTATTTTTTCAATCTGGCAGCATTTACTAAGGCTTTTAAAAGTTTTCTATCACTGTCTCTTCTTAGCTTGTAGGTGAATGTCCCTGGTGCAGCCATATTTGTAATTGTGTAGGGACCTACCCGTCTTTGAATAAGTTTTGGAGATTGCCCTTTCGGTGTTTTATTACAAAATAACCAGACTTTGTCTCCTGGTAAAAATTTGGGTTCTAAAGCCTTTTTATCATGTTGCGTTTTGTATTTTTGTTGGGCCCTTTTCATATTTTCTGCTGCTATTTTTCTAGTTGTTTGCAAGTGTTGTATGACAGTTTTCAAATGATCTTGGTGGTTCCTTGCCATGGTCTGTTTTGGAATTAATGCGACATCTATAGGAGCTCTCATTTCTTCTCCAAACAGCAAATGGAAGGGTGAATACTGTGTGGACTGTGTGGCTGGTGTCATTCTGTAAGCCATCATTATAGGGGCTATATATTCAGGCCAGTCAGACTGGTTTTCACAGTATGTCCTCAGTGATTGAACGATAAATGAATTAATTCGCTCACATGCTGCATTGGTCTGCGGATGGTAAGCACTGGTGTAATGGCGCTTTATTTGAAATAGTTCACACAGAGCAGAGACAAGTTTGGACATGAAGTTCTGACCTCTGTCTGATACAAAGCATCTTGGAGCTCCATATCTAGATATTATTTCTTTAAAGAGGATCTCTGCCACTTCTGTTGCCTCTTGTGTGCACATGGGGAAAGCTTCACACAACTTGGATCCACTATCCACCACCAGTAGCAGGTATCTGTACTTCTCAGGAGTAATTGGGAGTTCAAGTATGTCCATGTGCCATCTTGCAAATATGTCCTCGATTGGCATGGGTTGCAGTGGGACTGGGTGACTATGTGTGTTCCTTTTTGATTGTTCAAACAATTCACAGGTCTTGACATACTCAGTAACATCTGTGAACATATTAGGCCAGTAATACCGCTGTTTAATTGCCTCGTACACCCTTTCTTCACCTTGATGACAACCACCTGCAACACTGTCATTTACTCCATATCCTTTCGCAAAATATTGGACTACCTCCATCCTTAATACTCTTGGTACAGCCAGTTGCATAATGACTCTTTCTCCATTTGGCAAAGATTTTGTGCGGACATTGAAAAAATGGAATAGGCGGTCATCTTTAATTTCAAAGTGGAATGCTTTTGCATCTAACTGCCGTGCCTTTATTGTGTTATTAGGGACTTCACCGTTAGTTTTATAATTAAAACTTTCAACAAAATCTGGACATTGTCTTTGCAATAGTCTAAAAGTGGTTCTGTTTCGAACATTGATGGGGTCATCCAAATTTTGATCATTATTATTGTCATTTTCTATACTATTCAAAGAGTATTGGTTTAGTTTATTTTCCCATGGGTATTCAAATGTGACAGCTATATGTTGTGTACTCGACTGAACAGCAGCTATTGTCTCGTCATCTTCATCATTTTCTATTCTAATTGGGTTGGTGTAAGGACGTCTCGATAGAGCATTTGCATTATTTTTCTTGCCAGGACGGTGTATAATTTCGAAGTTATAGCCTTGAAGTTCTAATGCCCATCTACCTAATCTGCCTTGAAGTTGTTTAATTCTTTCCAACCAACCCACTGTTATGTTGTCAGTGTAAACTATAAATTTATTTGTGGACAGATAGGGTTTAAAGTGTTTTATAGCTTCTTTTAATGCTAGTCCCTCCAATTCATTTATGTGCCACTTCTTTATATTTTGTGTTAGTGACCTTCCCCCATAAGCTATGACATGTTCTAGTTTCGTTGTGGGGTTTGCTTGGCCAAGGACATACCCAATACTAACAGTTGAAGCATCTACTGACAAGACAAAGGGCTTGTTGAAGTCTGGGAATACCAAGATTGGAGCAGAGATTAATTTTTGCTTTAGTGTATCAAATGCTTCTGGACAATTGTTTGTCCAAAGGAATTCTTTATTTTCTTTGTGAGTTCATGAAGTGGTGGATCTATTTTGGCATACTTATTTATAAATTTTCTGTAGAAATTTGTTAAACCTAGAAATGAACGAGTTTGTTTTACTGTTTTTGGAGTAGGAAATGATCTGACTGCTGATGTTTTTTCTGGGTCAACTTGAATGCCTTCTTTTGATAAAATATGGCCTAAATATTGGACTTCCTCTTTTGCAAAATGACATTTAGAGGGTTGCAGTGTGAGATTTGCTTGTCTTAATTTGTCAAAAACTAGTTGCAAATGTTGAAGATGTTCTTCAAAATTATTACTATACACTAATATATCATCAATATATACTAATGCAATTTTCCAATTTAGTTTTTTCAAGACTTTATTCATTAGCATTTGATAGGCCATTGGTGCATTTTTCAATCCAAAGCTGAGGCTTTTAAATTGATATATTCATTGTTGTGTCACAAAAGCAGACTTGTGTTTTGTTTCAGGGTCAAGAGGGATTTGTAAAAATCCACTCATTAAGTCTAGAACCGTAAAGATTGAAGCCTTAGAATCAGCAACCGTATCAAACACATCATCAATGCTAGGGATTGGGAATGAAATTGGCACTGTAACTTTGTTCAATATCCTATAATCTACGGCAAACCTATATTGACCATTTTTCTTTTTGACTAATACAACTGGGCTTTGCCACATGGAGTTACTCCTCTATAACATCATTTTCCAACATTTCTGCTACTTGTCTTTCAGTTTCGTTTCTTGTTTGGGGAGTTTGTCTATATGGATGAGACCCTAGTTGTGCTGCATCCCCAGTTTCTATTCTGTGGTAATGATACTCTGTTTTACCTAATTCAGACATATCTTTGGCAAAAACTTTCCTATTTTTTGCTATTATTTGAAAAATTTGTTGCTTCTGTTTAGCAGTTAAATTCTGGTTTATCTTAGTATTCAGATCTTTTATTATGTTTTCTGGAGTCATATAATATTATTATTTTCCAATTCCTGTTCAACTTTGTTTTCATTTAATGAAAAGACAAAAATTTTTTCAATTTCAAAGGCTTTTGCCACAGTCACTCTTTTATTTAATTTTATTGGCTCACTAGTTGGATTTAAAACTCGATATGAGGCTTTGCCATTAGAAACCTTAATTACGGCTCTTGAACCAGTAAAATATTACACATTATTAGATAAATTATCCATGGGTTCAAGTAAAAGCAAATTACAGTTTTTATTTCTTTGCATTATAGTAACAGGAATGTTCATTTCTGAATGTGGGGGAATCTGTATGTTATTTAATGACTTTACAACTGAAAAATGTTCTCTACATTCACCGTTTGCTAGGGGTACATACATTAAATTTTCTTGAATTGATAATGTTTTGTCGTTAAAATTCAAAGTAGCTTTATTCGCTATTAGAAAATCCATTCCTAAAATAATGTTAAATGATAAGTTTTGTAAGACTGTCATTTCTTGAAAAATAATTAACACATCAATATTAAATTTTAAGTCAATTTTTCCTAAAATAGGGTAACTTTGTCCACAGGCTGTTGTTATATTATATTTGTTACATTTTTCAAGTTTTACATTTTTCAAACAATTTAGTAAACATGACATAGAAATTCAAGAAATTGTTGCTCCTGTGTCTACCAAAGCACTTATTTGCTTATTTCCTATTTGAATATTGTGTTTTTGTTTAATGGGGCAATAAGAGCCAAGAATGGATTTTCAGCATTTATATTAGCCATATTACTATTTGAAGATAATTATAAAATTGAGGGATATTTCAATTCAGATTATGACAATTTAACTTTTAAAATAGATACTAGTATTAAAAGGTGTCATATAAGAATCATAAATTGGTTGACTCACCTCTGCAAACTCAGGAATTCTAACGTTTTCTTTTTGGAGATATGCTGTGCTGTCTTCCTCTCTAAATAGTCATCTCGGTAGGTCTCTTCTCCATCTTCCTCTTCTTCTGCATCTAATCCCTTCTTGGTACCACGGAAAGGCCGGTTCCCACCACTCTGTGACCGAGAGTCGCTCTGAGACTGAGACTCGTCGTACGGTCAGTCATTCTATAACTAGATCCCAAATGGTCGGATATTTCAGGACCTAGTTACAGTACTTCTTGGGGAATACTAGCTCACATGATCCTTTTTGTGCCTTTTGTATAAACGCAAAGTTTTTGGATAATAACAATTTATTATGAGCACAAATAAATGAAAGTGTTCACATTTAACAAATATTTAAACATAACATTTATAATATAGAAACGGTACTAATACACTGTATATAAAACGGTATGTAAAACTATATTCACTGTGTATAAAAACTGCAACTTAACTCTAAAATTAAGCGATGTTAAAACTGATTTGTTTCCCCAAGGTAAACTATTTTATACCCCAATTAATCCTAATTCTAAAATCAATATTTCTTAACAAAAGAACAATTCTCACAAAAACCCGAAATCTGTTAATATTACATAATTAATACATGTTTATTTCTTGACATGTCTTTAAGCCATAAAGATAGAGATATAATTTTTTTTTACAATAATCCCCAATTCCATCTTTTGGAGTTTAATACTTAATTATCTGACATTTAGTGTACTAAATATTAATGCAAACACTTAGTCATTAAATGTCTAAAACTACATTACTTTTTCACCAGAAAACCACAGATTGAAAATAAAACTTAAATTGTATTTTTCTATATCAAAAATCCAAACATCTAAAATATACTGGTTATACAATGATGGATTAATTCGTTCCAAGGGACGTTTGCATAAATGCCAATGGATATTATGGCAAAATTTCCATAATAATTGCCAAAAAGGGATAAGTTAACTGAACATATATCATAGACGCTTATATTTATCATCTCCTTGCTGGATTATCAAGTACCATGTCACTACTATGTCAGAAATACTGGAAACCCTCGATTCAACAAGTAGGGAAAAGTTTCATACACAAGTTAATAAATTTTCAATAAGTGACTGGACAGCCCTACAGGACTGGAAATCCACCTTCGTTACCAGTCGATAGACTTGATGACTCTTTTCCATTTTCCGTCGTAGGAATAGACTTGACTGGCACTTTGAATGTTAAATCTACCAATGAAAGAGTGAAAAAGGTCTATATCTGCCTATTCACTTGCACAGGTACTCGAGCAGTTCATTTGGAAGTAGTCACACCAATTTAACGAAAGAGAAATTCATGTTAGCTTTCTGCCGATTTACAAGTAGGCGCTCAGTACCCAAAACAATCATTTTGGACAATGCAAGTAGGTTTATTGCAGCCTCAACACAAATCGAAGAAATCAAAGTCTGTAGAAGATCAAATGAACAATTTTCAAACAATTTTGAAGTTTATACCAAAATGGGCTCCATGGTTTGGGGGTTTCTGGGAGCGTATGATAGGACTGACAAAGAACTGCATTAGAAAAATCTTAGGACTCTCAATTTTGAAGAAAATCCAATTACCCATATAGGAGTTATTGCCCTTTATTGGTCAAATTTTTAGCTCACCTGACCCGAAGGCTCATTTCTTTCCGACCCAATGAAAAACATGGCCACCAGCACGGAACATGGTTTAACATAGGACCCTATGGGAAAACCACATTTTCATCTACTCCTCTGAAATAACAGAAGCAAATTCAACCTAACTTTACAGGAATGATGACTGAAGTTGCTTTACAAAAATTGCACATTTCATTTCAATCTGACAAGACATTTCCTCAAGTGCAAAACATAGTTTAACATTGGAGCCCACTATGAGAAAACCATCCTTTTCATCATCTTCCCTCAAAACAATTAAAGCAAATTATACTAAATGTATAGAAGGTCCTTTGCAAAAATTACTCATTTCAATAGGATCAGACAAAACACACAGGTGCTAATTGAGAACATACCTGAACACCTTACCCCATTGGTAAAAAACATGATCATTTTTGGTCATGCATGGCATAGAAGCGTTTTGTCAGGTGATCGATACAGGCTCAGTCTCTGAGCCTCTAGTTCAAGATTTTATATCTTTTGTCTAATATTTCAAAAACAATTTGAGACGAAGGTCAAGTTTAAATTGCAAATATGTTCAGCATGACAAAGACTACATTTTATTGAACATGGTCTTTTTGTCTGACGTCTTCCGAGATGGCCGCCAGCGGGGAACATAGTTTCACATTGGACACTATTGGAAAACATTCAAAGATCTTTTTCTCTTAAACAACAAAGCCAGTTTTATGCAAACTTTGTCGCAATATTCCTCGAGTGGTCCCCTTTAAAAAATGTGTCAGGAAAGTTTTTTACTTCATCCAAGATGGGCCTACGGCGGATTTTAGTTTAGCATAGTACCCCATTGGGAAACACATTCAGAGATCTCCTCTGAAACTACTAGGTCAATGAGAAATACCGAAGGAACAAAGCACAAGATTACACAAATCAAAGTCCAGAGACAAGGCAAAAGCTTAAACACCAGAAGTCGGAAGACCAAAGACACTACATGCCCACAAAACGCACGAACATCACATATACAACACAAAAAACTAAAGCACTAACAGTATGAACTCTCAAAAAACAGTGACATCAGGTACTCCGGAAGGGTGAGCATGTCCTGCTCTGTATACAGCACCCATCACACTGTCAGTGGGTCAATCCAGGGTAAAGTCAAAACCGGTAATGTCAAATCCGGGAAGACGTGAATCTAGCTGAAAATGACAGTTTTCATTTGTGACACTGACATATCATATCTATCTATGATGTCGTGGTGACGGCCATAGAATTTCTGAAGGGACGAAAGTAACAACGGCTGAACATATCCCTGACTCAGCAGTTTTTGTGACAATGCTTTTGCTCTTTCCACAAAGTCACTGTATGTACTGCATGCTACAGTAACGAATTAATTGTAAAATATATACTCCATATGCCGAGGATGTAGGTATATTGCTGCAGAGATAGGGAAAGTTCACAATTGGATAGTCAAAATCATCACGTTTGTCATATAATCTAGATTTCAGACGTCCATGCTCATCAATGTATTACAAAAGGTCAAGGTATGAAGCAGAATCGGGTGTATCGGTTGTCTCTTTAATTTCAAGTTCACTGGGGTAGATGCGATGTAAAAATTCTTTAAATCTAGGGTTATTAAGAGAAAGTACATCGTCTATATATCTGAAGCTGAAATTAAAAGTCTGGGCTAGTTGTTTTTGTTTCTGTTGTACAAAGGCTTAATAAATTTCCCGACTTAGGACAGGTGCAAACCTGCGGTGGGGTTAAACTAGTTTTATTGGGCCCAAACCTTCCCAAAGCCAATTTGATCCAAACTTGATCACAACAGTCCTTTGGTGCTCCCCTTTAAATAATATGTCTGGTAAGTCTAAACTTCATCCAAGATGGCCGCCAATGGGGAACTTAGTTTTACATTGTACCCTATTGGCCAAAAATTTTTTTTTTAATTTTTCATCGGATTTTGATGGGGTTTTTTTGCAAATGCTTTCTCGTGAAAAATGCAATAAAACTCTCCCCAAACATTTTTTCATCTTGTACCGTTTTTCAGGTAAAAGGAATTCCGTCATTCCGGAAGTCGTTTCCGGATGATAACTTGAGTATCCATTGCTTATTATCCAATGCGATTGGATTTTCCCCGTTGGATTCCTTTCCTTGAATGCTTTCATGAAAATGCAAACAAATTTTTGTTGTAACTTTCAGTTTTTGAGGATATTACACTCAAAGCTGGCAACAGGTAAAAAAAACTCCATTCATCTAACATACAACTCTAAGGCGGGGGACCGTGAGCACTGCTCTATTTTTACAAAAATGGTTAACATACAGTGGAACCTGTCTAATCCGACACTTGAGTATTCCGAAATCCTGTCAAATCCGACGTAATTTTTGGATCCCAATGTCAGCTTTTTAAGTATCTTAACCTGAGTATTCCGACATCCTGTGAAATCCGACATATTTTTATGGTCCCGTGCTGTGTCGGATTAGACAGGTTTCAATGTAATAAGATTTACATGTCCTGCAATTTTGAAGAATATCTAACAACCATACAGGAGTTACAGCCCCTTTTTCTTTGAATTTTCATGATTTTTATGCATGTTTACTTTTATTTCAAAAACTATTTGAGATAGAGGTTAAGTTTGTATTGCAGAAATGTTAAGCTTATCAAGGTCTAAAATTTCTCCATAAGTCCAGCAGGTTGGCATCTCATCCAAGATGGCTGCCAGCGGTTAACATAGTTTGACATAAGGACCCTATCGGAGAGGCATTCAAAGATCTTTTCCTCTGAAACTACTGAGCCAATTGGAACCATACTTGGTCTTAATAGTCCATTGGTGATCCCCCTTCAATGTTTTTGATTTTATGTTCGTACTTCATCCAAGATGGCCGCCAGCAAGGAACATAGTTTAACATAAGGACCCTATGTGAAATGCATTCAAAGATCTTCTCCTCTGAAACCACTTTGCCAATTGGAAGCAAACTTAGTTACAATAGTAAATTGGTGGTCCCCTTCAAAGTTGGCCGCCACGGGGAAATATTGTTTAACATAGTGACCCTATGGGGAATGCATTCACATTCCCCGTTTCCCTTCTTTTTCTTATTCAAACATCTCTGAAACTACTGAGCCAATTGGAATCAAACTTAAGTACATTAGGCTTGGTGGTCCCTTCAAAGTTTGTGATTTTTATGTTCGTACATCACCCAAGATGGCCACCAGGGGGAAACAAACTACATAGTGACCCTCTGGGAAATAGATTCAAAGATCTTCTTTTCTGAAACTACTGAGCCAATTGCAAAAAAAACTTTGTCACAATAGTCCTTGGGTGGTTTTCTTAAAAGCTTGTGACTTTTATGTTTGAATATCCTGTCAGAAACTGTAACATCTGGTGAACTTATGTATAAGTATGGATAATAATGGATGGTCTTTTGGTGACAATGAATAAAACCAGTCACCAGGTTAGTGATACAGGCTCATGTGAGCCTCTAATTTAGATTATTTGGACTGTCTATGTCAGCAATGGCCTAGGTGAGCTATACAGGCTCTTGAGAGCCTCTTGTTTAATGATATTTTAGACTTGGACAATTTTTTAAAAGAAATTAAATTCAAAGGGTAGATAGTGTGAATAAGCGGTGGGAGGGAAACATTTATTTGTGCATGCAATTATCCCATAGCATAATATGTTTCCACATGAATTCTGTGGTTTTGTCTGATGACCATGTTTTTATCCAGTTTAGACATTCCAATGTCCTAATTTCAATGTTGTTTTTTTTTTACAGTAAAGATTTCATTGAAAGACGTGGATGACATTTATCAACAGGAAATGCAGCCATATCATTGGAAGTCTATAGCTGAACATTATGGGATATTTAGAGACTTGTTCGACAATGCTTTCTTTTATCCTTCTGTTAACATGGATATATCTTATGATTATAATGATGAATATGTGTCAAAAGTTTACTTAGGAAATAAACTCAAACCTTGTGAGGTACGTTTTTAACACTGTATAACAATTATATATGTTAGTTAGATTGCCTGGTTATGGAGGGCTTTATTTGTCTATTGATAAATTTTTACTCAGACCACTATTTGTGCCAAACTCATAGGACGCTTTTATAGCTCATGTAACTGTTCCAATATCTTCATAAATTGTTATGTTAAGAATATGGAATACTGAGTGTAGTATGAGTAAATAATTGGGATGCTGTAGGAAGTAATAAAAAAATAAATGTTTTTTTGTAATATTTTATTGGTATAAATAACAATGTATAGTATTGACAATTGTATAGTAATATAAATAATTGCACATTTAGGTATCACAAAAATAATAGTGTATTAATATTTCAAAATTTGTTTTAAACAACACAAAATTAAAAAAAGGATAATATCAAAGGTTTTTTGTGGGTCAGGATATACAGTAATTATAATTAAAAGAAAAAAAAAGAATTCTTAATAAATGTAACTTAAATAATTCTTCTTTGTATTCAGGGTTAAATTAATTAAAAAATGGATGGAAGGGGCCCCAGCCAGTGTCTGCAACTTGTAAATGTTTATTCTTATAGTACAAGTATCTTTCAACATATAGATTTTCTTAAGGTAATAAATTAATTAATTAAAAATAAATATTTGTTATACAGTATTTAATACTATAATATGTTACCCAATCAAAAAACCATCATAATTATAAGTAATAATATAATAGTGTATAAGTGAATCAATAATACAATTCCAAAAAGGCTGGGCTTGGGCTCAATACTTTATCAAAAAGCCACGTTGGTAAGTGTATGGTGTATTTTGCTAGTGCTGTCAAACATTGGCTGACGCCCCCGCTTCAGCAACCAAAAGTCAGTATTTAAGAGTGTGGTATTGTTGATCATTTGCGCAGATTTCTGTAAATATTGCGTTTCACCTTTTCTCTCATCTGACAATCGATAAGTGTATTTATTTTAATAGATATAACGCTTTTCAGAAAGCTATTGAAAGAAAACCGACAAGGGGAAGTGCAAAATTTTGAACACGCAAATTTCATCTTTGGATTTCTATACATCCAGCCCTTGTATTATAGAATTGGTTCAGCTTGTTCAGATTGGAAACCATGCCAATGAATTATTTTATCATAAGGCTGGTAGTCGTTCTGTTTACTTTTGACATTAGTTCAAATTTTGGTAAGTGCAGTGCGGTGTAAGTCAAAATTTTGGTCGGTGCCAGCTATTTTGAAGGTTGTATCAGTGTTCAAAAGGTGTTGGGTAAAATTCTTGAGATATTTCCATGGATTAATTCATATCATTAGAGAATGAAGAAAATAAAATAAAATATGGGGGGGGGGTGCACAGCTCACAATCTTTTGCCGAAAATTTTGATTTATTTAATTTATTGTTGAAATGTTGAAAAAAATTAACATTTCTCCAAAAGATTGTTCACAAAGAATTCTCATTGATTTGTATTATATTTCCAACCTTTGTGTTGAACATTTTAAAAACAAAATGGAAAGTGGGTGTAATGGGGCCAATATTCAAATTTTTTAACGAATTAAAATGAAACATTTTTTAACCATTTAATTTTCTTTTTATTTTCATATTACATTGTATATTATTTTATAGTATGATTGAACATAAAAACTGAAACATTTTTGAATTCTGAATTCTGAAAAACTGGTGAAGAACAAAGAAAATTGAGCCTTCTGTGCTCATAACTGCAAAAACCTGAACTGAATATACTGTTCTGGTATAGCCTGTTGCAAAATAAACTTTGAACAAGTTCATTCTATGTAGAACAATCCTTTGAATTTCGTTTTCGTACACATTCCATGAAAATTGTTGCTGCTATTCTAAAATGAGATGTTTTTCTACAGTACTAAACTTGCTTGTTATGGACCTTTGAAATTTTAATAAAATGTCAGAGGAATTGATTTAAATGAACAATTTACATAGCTGAGCAGCATGGAAATAGTGGTGCACTTCTTCTGATGTAGAGTATACAAAAATACTGACGTTAACTTGGAAATTAAAATCTATATATCGAGAAATGGGGGCCAATGCTGGCGTTTTAACGTAATACTTAAAGAATTGGAATTAAAAAAAAATATTTGTACCTTTTGTCAAAAAGAGCTACAAAGGATTTCAAAATGGCAGAAGACCCCCATAATACCTTAATACCTTAATGGGAATAAGAAAAATAATAAGAAACATAAGTGTGCGAAAGCTGTGTAAGTCGACGTAGATTTTTTTCTCAATATTTTGAAAATGTTAAAAGATCTTAATTTGTAAAAGAGAAAATTAGGACATACATCAATGATAAGCAAATAACGGCTATTTCATTGTAGCCAGTGATAAGATAATAACTGTTACTGTAATATATGTTCCATCACTTAATAAGGGAAGGCCCGGCACAATACAAAATTTTAACAATTTTACTCAAAGATTATTGTTACTCATAAAAAAAAGAATATTAATAAAATAACAAGTGTGGACCCTAATTGATGTCTAGCCTGTCCCTGCTTGGTCACTAAATTGATGTGAAAACTCAAACTGGCTTAAATTAGAAAAAACTTAACATGTTCACTAGACTATTTTTAGAGTTAATGCCAAGAGCAATATAGCAGACTGTTATGTACAACTTAAACCAACCTAAATGCCCAATATCATTGCCAAATAGCAGGCTGTCATGCTCCATCTAAGACCAGCCACATACCAAATATTATTGACCTACAATTAACAGATACTGGGAAACTTAACATAGGAAAAAGAAGGGAAACGGGGAATGTGTCAAAGAGACAACGACCCAAAGGGGACTAAGACATACGTCAAAGACATAAGTCATATGGCAGACGACCAACCCACATACCAAATATCATTGACCTACCACTAATAGATGCTGAGAAACTCAACATATTCACTGGACCATGAAATTGAGGTCACACTCAAACCATATAACGAAACGTCAGGAACTTCTTGAGACGTGGCCTTATACAAATTATCAGTGACGTACAATAAATAGTTACTGAGAAACTAATCTAATCAGAAATACTTTTACATAAGCCCTCAACCATGAAATTCAGGCCATGGTCCATAACCAAATGACAGACCGTCATGTACTACCCAAGACCAAGTTGTAAACTACAATCATTAACCTACCACTGATAGTTAATGAGAAATTAAACTAATTGCAAAAACTTATCATGTTCATTGGACCGTGAAATTGAGGTCAAAGACAAAAGCCATGTAACAGACTGTTATGTACTACCCAAGACCAACTTTTAACCATATATCATTGCCCTATCACAAATAGTAACTGAGATACTAAACTAATCACCAAAAAACTTGACATGGTCATTCGATCGTGAAATTTGGGTCACAGACAAAAGTCATATAGCAGAAGGCATGTTCTTCTCAAGACCATCCTATATACCAAATACCATTGACCTACCGTTGATAGTTAATGAGAAAATGACCTAATTACAAAAACTTAACATGTTACTAGACCGTGAAATTTAGGTCAAGGACAATAGCCATATGACAAACTGTCATGTACTACCCAAGACCAACCGACATACCATATATTGTTGCCCTATCACTAGTAGTTGCTGAGAAACTAAAACTAATCACAAAAACTTAACATTTTCATTGGACCAATGAAATTGAGGTCACAGACAAAAGCCATATAGCAGACTGCCATGGACTACTCAAGACCAACCTATATCCCAAACATCATTGACCTACCATTTATAGTAACTGATAAAATGACCCAATCACAAAATTTTAACGTGAAAGTTTACGCTGCTGCTGCCACAATACTTTGTATGCATGTGTTTTTCTGTGTTTTTCGTCACGGGCAAGACAAAATACATATTTTCTCCATTCTCTATTATATTGATGCCCACAATAATGCAACTTCCAGTAATTTTAGCTTAAAGTTATACTCCTTGAAACACGTGTACGGCATAACGAAATTTACAGTTTTCTATGCAACATTGGTATATTTTGTATTATAAGAAAAGAAACATTTTCTCTATTGGATATTGCAGTGTGGAGTTGGTAAAACAATTCCCCGTGGTAGAGATGTATGCTCTTTATTTTTCTTAGATATGGTGTACTTGTACATGAGATAATATCTCATGTGTACACTTTATTCAATTACTATTATGTAAATTCATGCAAATTCTAAAACCTAAGGATTAACTCCCTCCATCGTAGTTTTTTCCTTAGCTATATTTGATATTACTGATTATTTGGATTACGTTTGGTTTTATGCATTTTAAATTATGGATTTCCTTTGTTTGGTTTCTAGTGCTGCTGATGAGGAATTAATTTCCGAAATGGCCATACAGCTCAGTAAAATTATTGCAGTTGGGGTTAACATATGTGTTATGATCTCATGTTCATTTACTCCATATCCTTTCGTAAAATATTATATTGATGCTTGCAATATTGAAACTTACTGCAATTTTAGAAAAAAATATAAGGAAAGGCACATTTTCTCTATTGGATATTATATTGATGCTTACAATATTGAAACTTACTGCAATTTTAGAAAAAAAATATAAGGAAAGGCACATTTTCTCTATTGGATATTATATTGATGCTTACAATATTGAAACTTACTGCAATTTAAGAAAAAAAAATATAAGGAAAGGCACATTTTCTCCATGCAATATTATAACGATGTCCACAATATTAAAACTTGCTGTAATTCAACGTAAAACATATAAAAAAGGCTCATTTTCTCAATTTCATATTATGTCGATGCCCACAATACTGAAACTTGATGCAATTTACATAAAACATATAGGAAAGGGCACATTTTCTCCATTTCATATAAAAATGATGCCCACAACACTGAAACTTGATGAAATATAACATAAAACATAAAGGAAAAGGCAGATTTTCTCCATTTTATATTATATCAATGCCCATTATACTGAATCTTACTGTAATTTGGCACATTTTCTCCTTTGGAATATGATGCCAATGCCCACAATACTGAAACTTGCTACAATTTGAGAAAAATATAAGACTTAGCACATTTTCTCTATTCGATGATTTATATCTATGTCCACAATTCTGAGACTTGCTGTTATTTAATCAAAACATTAATAAAAGGCACATTTTCTACATTTGATATTATATAAATGCCCCCAATACTGAAATCTGCAGCAATTTAAGATAAAAAATATAGGAAATAGCACATTTTCTCCATTTAATGTTTCAACTATGCCCACAATATTGAAACTTGCTGTAATTTGAACCTAAAACATATAAGAGAAATCCCATTTTCTCTATTCATTATAATACTGATGCTCACAATAATGAAACTATCTGCAATTTTAGGAAAAAAATATAAGAAATGGCACCTTTTCTACATTCATTGTTTTATCTATGCCCACAATACTGAAACTTGCTATAATTTAACCTTTAACATATAAGAAAAGGCACATTTTCTCCATTCAATATTATATCGATGTCCACAATAGTGAAAACTGGTGTAATTTAACCTTCAACATATCAAAAAAGGCACATTTTCTCCATTCTTTATTATATTGATGCCTGCAATAATGAAACTTCCAGCAATTTGAGCTAAAAGATATACAAAAGGCACATTTTCTCTATTAGATATTATATTGATGCCTGCAATATTGAAACTTACTGCAATTTAAGATAAAAAATATAAGAAAAGGCACATTTCTCCTCGATGTTTTAGCTATGCCTGCAATACTGCAACTTGCTGCAATTAAGCATAAAACATATGAGGCCACATCAAATTTTATAATAGATTCTCATCCCCACCTACCCCATTTTTTCTAAGCTCATTATCCCCACCCGCCCCATTTTTTATGCCCCCGTGAATCGAAGGTTCGGGGGTATATAGTTTTTGGTCTGTCTGTCTGTTTGTCCACAAAAACTTTAACATTGGGCATATCTTTTGAATGGTAAGTAAAAGGGCTTTCATATTTTGCATGTGTATTCCTTGTGGCAAGACCTTTCAAACGATACCAAAATGTTTGACCTCATGACCTTGACCTTGGCATGTGATGGACTTTTAATAAAAAATAATGAACTTTAACATTGGCTATATCTTTTGAATGTTAAGTGATATGGCTTTCATATTTTGGATGTGCATTCCTTGTGGCAAGACCTTTTAATTGGAACCAGAATATGCGATCTTGTGACCTAGACCTTGGCCTGTGAACAAGTGCATAAAAACTTTAACATTGAGTATATCTTTTGAATGGTTAGTGATAGGACTTCCATAATTTGCATGTGCATTCCTTGTGGGAAGGCCTTTAAGTTGGTACCAGAATATTTGACCACTTGACCTTGACCTTGACTAACGACCATATTTAAAAAGTTTAACATTTGGCAGTCTTTTGAATGGTAATTGGCCAAAGGGAGATAAGTCAAATTGATATGAGGAATGTCTGCAATATTTTGATGACATTGCGTCAGATTTTATACGTCTATTTTGTTATGTGGCAGAAACGACCAATTAAAGTCAGCAAAGATAAAACAAAATTGGCTCAAATTAACTTTTTAATCAGACGAAAAAATAATTATTTTACAAATTAAATACAATATATAACTTATCTGACAATAATGAAGTCCAAGTAATAATCCAAATGAACAGTTCACTTAATTCCACCAATAAATGTCCAATAGAATAATCCTTATAATCCTCACTAAAGAGTTGATAATAGATTCACAATAATTGATGTCGATTTCCAATACGAAAGATGTGCGTGAAAATCCTATATAAACTAATTAATCCTGTATAAACTTATTAAACTGACTGACTCGACCCTTTTCAGCTACCTCATATAAATACATTTATTATTTCTAGAAAAATCTATCCACAAGATATAAATAGAACATTCTTATCAACTGACAATCACATGACTAGAATGATTATGTAAGGAAAACCTCTAGAAAATTCTATGTGTTAAATATTAAATCTAAATTCTAGAAATTTCTATATGTTCTAAGGTGAAATAACCTTGACCCTTGTTTATTGTAAACAAGTTACATAACTAGGCCAAACAAATTACATAATATTAAGGCCGTACAAATTAAAAACAATGAATAAAATGCATTATAGAATATTAACAACATTTAATTACCTATAACACCTATAACCTATAACACCTCCCCCCAAAAGAAAATGTTTGGATGCAATGACAATGCGTCTGCAATGACATTATCTTTTCCTTTAATATGTCTTATGTCTAAGTTAAAACCTTGCAAAGTCAAACTCCACCTCAAAAGTCTTTGAATTTAATCTTTCATTTTATGAATAAATTTAAGAGGGTTGTGATAGGCTGAATTGAAGCTGTAACATAAATTTCAAAATAGTGTAAAGCCAAAATCAGAGATAAACGTTCTTTTTCAATGGTGGAGTAATTCCTCTGGTGTTTATTAAATTTTCTAGAAAATAACAAATAGGATGGTCTATACCATCTTTACCTTCTTGTAATAAAACACCGCCAGCAGCAACATCACTGGCATCTACTGCTAACTTAACTTGACAATCAAAATTAGGTGTTGCTAAAACTGGCGCACTTTCTAGGATGGCTTTTAGTTCTTTAAATGACTCATCACAACTTTTAGACCAAAAAAACTTTACATTTTTTCTCAATAGTTTAGTCAAAGGCTCACTAATTGAAGAAAAGTTTTGACAAAATTTTCTATAATATCCAGCCATTCCCAGAAAACGCATCAATTGTTTCTTATTCTCAGGTTTAGGAAAACTAGAAATAGCACTTATTTTAGCATCAATAGGTTTTACCTGACCCTGACATACAACATGTCCTAAATAATTAACATAAGCACATCCAAATTCACTCTTGGAGAGGTTGACTGTTAGCATAGCACTGCTTAAACGTTCGAAAAAAGTTCGAAGTATGTGAAGATGTTCTTCCCAAGTGTCACTATATATAAGAATGTCATCAATGTATGCTTCACAACCGTCAATTCCAGAAATAACACTGTTGATGAGACGCTGAAAAGTTGCAGGCGAATTTTTCATTCCAAAAGCCATCACTTTGTATTGGAATAGTCCATCGGGTGTAACAAAAGCGGAAAGTTCTTTTGCACGCTCTGTAAGAGGAACTTGATAAAATCCTTTCAATAAGTCAATTTTTGTAATGTATTTAGCATTTCTAATTTTATCAATACAGTCATCAATGCGCGGAATTGGAAATGAGTCAGTTTTTGTAACACTGTTTAATTTTCTATAGTCCGTACACATACGATAAGTTCCATCAGGTTTTGGCACTAGAATACAAGGCGAGCTCCAATTGCTTTTGCTAGGTTCAATAAAGTCATTTTTTTAACACATACTGAATTTCATCATGCAAGTACTTTTGTTTGATCGGATTCAGGCGATATGGATGCTGTTTTATCGGTACTGAATCACCAACATAAACGTCATGAAATATTTTATCAGTTCGTGTCGGAATGTCCGGAAATAAATGTTCAAAATCATGGAGTAACTGTTTTAACTGTTCCCTTTGAATCGTTGGTAAATGTTGAAATTTCGAATCTAAATCTTGTAGAATCTGTGAATTTTCCAGCTTCGGTGTGATAGATGGCGAATCAATCTTTTCACAAAAGTCATTTTCGGAATTGTCAGGGTCAACACTAACTATATTTACAGAATGTACAATATTTGTGCTATTTCTATCTATATAAGGTTTTATCATATTAACATGACACAACCTATTATGTCTACGTCTGTCAGGTGTTTTAATAATATAATTTAAATCATTCAGTTTCTTTTCAACAATATATGGACCAAAATATCTGGCTTCAAGTGGCTTTCCAGGAACAGGAAGTAATACAAGTACTTTATCACCTGGGTCAAAATTGCGTTTTACAGAATTTTGGTCATACTTGGCTTTCATAGATTCTTGACTTGATTTAAGATTTTTATTGGCTAGTTCACAAGCTTCAACAAGTTTAGTGCGAAAATCTGAAATGTAATCAAGGAGATTTAAAAGGTCTTTTTCATCAGATAAAATTTTCTCATTTAAGAGTTTGAGTGGGCCCTAACTGTATGTCCAAAAACTAATTCAAAGGGACTAAAACCTAATGATTCCTGGACTGCTTCTCTTACAGCAAATAAAAGAAAAGAAATTCCTTCATCCCAATCTTTCTCTGTGTCAAAACAATAGGTCCGCATCATATTTTTTAAGGTTTGATGAAATCGCTCTAAGGCGCCTTGACTTTCAGGGTGATATGCAGATGATCTGTACTGTTTAATGCCTAATTCATACATTACTTG
>MJUU01040512.1:98014-110405 GCA_002080025.1 Modiolus philippinarum
TGCTTAGTTCATTATCTCAGTAACTATAAGTGGTAGGTCAATGATATATGGTATGTAGATTGGTCTTAGGTAGTACATGGCAGTCTGTCATATGGCTTTTGTCCTTGACCTCAATTTCACGGTCTATTGAGCATGTTAAGTTTTTGTGATTAGGTCATTTTCTCAGTAACTTTAAGTGTTAGGTTAATGATATTTGGTATATAGGTTGGTCTTGAGTAGTACATGACAGTTTGCTATTCAGCTTTTGTCTGTGACCTCAATTTCATGGTCTAATGAACATGCAAAATTTTGTGGTTAGTTTAGTTTCTCAGTAACTATAAGTGGTAGGTCAATGATATATGTAATGTAGGTTGGCCTTAAGTAGTACATGACAGTCTGTCATGTTGCTTTTGTCCTTGACCTCAGTTTCACGCTCGAGTGAGCATGTAAAGTTTTTTTTTTATTAGGTCATTTTCTCAGTGACTGTAGGTAGTAGGTCAATGATATTTGGTATACAAGTTGATCTTGAGTATTACATGACAGACTGTTATATGGCTTTTGTCTTTGTCCTCAATTTCATGGTTTTAATGAACATGTTAAGTTTTTGTGCTTAGTTTAGTTTCTCAGTAACTATAAGTGGTAGGTCAATGATATATGGTAGGTAGGTTGGTCTTGGGTAGTACATGACAGTCTGTCATATATCATTTGTCCTTGACCTCAACTTCACAGTCTAGTGAGTATGTAAAGTTTTTGGGATTAGGTCATTTTCTCAGTAACTATAAGTGGTAAGTCAGTGATATTTGATATGTACAGATGGGTGAAGACGCAACGTTCCAAAAAGTGCACTTAAAGCGAACTTGAAGTTCACTTTTCAAGTGCACTTCGCGTTCTCTTAGTTGTCGCAAAGTTCACTTTTTTGGAATAGGTAGCTATTCCATGACAGCTATTTTCGCGTTCACTAGTGAACTTCAAGTGCACTTGAAAGCTGTTGCGAAGATTACTACTTTAAAAGAGGTTTTCTAAATTAGATGGCTTTTTATGCCAATACATTAAATTAAATTTTACATTGATCAGATAATATTTTCCGGCTCCAAAATTGAAAACATACGTGTAGAATTATAACCATGTGTATTCCAGTCAGCCAATACTAAGTTGAGAGTTCATAACTTCATAATTTGATCGAATACATCTAAATTTAGAACTAATTCTGTTCATCGGTTTGAAAATGGACTACTGCAGTATATATTTTCATTGCATTATAATCACCGACCATCCAAAACACAGTTTGCCATATTTTTGCCTCTTTAATTCCTGTTTCGAAGACGGAGAATATTTTACAAAAACTCTTAACAGCTGTTAAAGAGATCACTTTTTACGTTTCCCCGGGTGCAATTTTTAATGGTTCACACTTTAGGTTGGACACCTTTATCGTTTTCAGGTCCATTTTATAGTAATTTTATTGTCACGACCCGTTTCCCTCTAGCTTAAAAAAGCAAATCCCACTTCCCGTGTATAACCCATTGATACCTTGCTTTGTGGTAGATTTTTTTGCTTCATCGTATCATATCTAAGATGTTTTGTATGTTGTCATATTATTTTTTAAGGAATCTTAAAAAAAGCAGAGACATGAATAGATATCTATATGTCTCTGGAAAAAGTCAGGTGCAGTTTACAAATGACCAAAATTCATTTTTTTTAGATATTTTACTTTAAAATATCCTTTCGAAGAAGTTTTATATGTCGTGATGTAGCTTTTTATAAATCTTAACATAAATATGTTTGAAAAGTGAGGTTTTTATTATGCAGTTGAAACTCATTCTTTAAAAATGATCAAAATTATTCATTTGTTAAAATATTTTACTTTATCATATCCTTTCAAAGAAGTTTTCTTTGTCGCGATAGCTTTTTACATATATACTGAACATCAAAAGAAACGCACCACCAACGTGTATTTCTTTGTATCTTAAAATTCAAAAGCAAATATCTCTTCAAATGCTTGTTAGAACGTGTTGAAAATTTACACGTTGTTGCTGTAATCATTCTAACAAAATTCTGAAAAAATGAAAGAATTTAGATATCTCATTTTTAATTTCTCAAAATATCACTTTTTCAACAAAAAAATACTAAAATGACCCAATACAATGAAAATTCAACTCTTGGTTCTCCTAACTGTAAGAAATGGTCAGGATTAACTCCTTTGGTAACTCTGGACAACAAACTTTACAACAAGGCCATTTTAAGGAAGACAATTCTTGGACTTTTGTTTTCGTACACTTTCCATACAAATTGTTGCTATTGCTTTATAATGAAATTTGTTTTGACAAAAATAGCTTGTTTGTTTTAGACCTTTAACATTTAATAAAAATACATAAGGAATTAAAAAAGTGTTTATATTACAGAAGCTGAGCAGCATTAAAATTTGGTGCGTTTCTTCTAGTGTACAGTATATTATCTCCCACTTTTGAGGTAATTTTTTACAAAAGATGAATAATTTGGTATCACAAGAAAGGAAAACAGCTAAAATGCAAAATATTTAAATCTTATAAGGTTTTTTGAAATTATGGATTTCCTTTGTTCGGGTTCTAGTGCTGCTGATGAGGAATAAATTTCCGAAATGGCCATACAGCTCATTAAAATTATTGCAGTTGGATTTAACATATGTGTTATGGTCTCATGTTCATTTACTCCATATCCTTTCGTAAAATATGTAAATGTTGTGTTGCGATAATTTAAATAAGCACCGACATATAATATCTCCCACTTTTGAGGTCATTTTTGACAAAAGATGTCTAAATTTGGTATCTCGAAAAAGGAAAAAAAGCCAAAATGAAAAATATTTCAATCTTATCAGGTAATTTTGGGAAACAATACATATACATGTTGTGTCACAACAATTAAGATAAGCACCAACATATAATATCTCCCACTTTTGAGGTAATTTTTGATAAAAAAGTATAATTTGGTATCGCGATAAAGGAAAAAAGCTAGAATGCAAAATATTTCAATCTTAGAAGGTGATTTTTAGAAAAATACATATAAATGTTGTGTCATGACAGTTGAAATAAGCACCGACATATAATATCTCCCACTTTTGAGGTCATTTTTGACAAAAGATGTATAAATTTGGTATTGCAAGAATAGAAAAAAGCTAAAATGCAAAATATTTCAATCTTATCAGGTAATTTTCAGAAATTACAAATTCTGTAAATATAGTGTGACGACAGTTGAAATAAACACCAACATATAATATCTCCCACTTTTGAGGTCATTTTAGGCAAAAGATGTATAACTTTGGTATGGCGAGAATTGAAATAAGCTAAAATGCAAAATATTTCAATCTTATAAGGTTATTTTGAGAAAAATACATATAAATGTTGTATCATGACAATTGAAATAGGCACCAACATATAATATCTCCCACTTTTGAGGTCATTTAAGACAAAAGATGTATAAATTTGGTATGGTGAGAAAGGAAAAAGCTAAAATGCAAAATATTTCAATTTTATAAGGTAATTTTTAGAAAAATGCATATAAATGTTATGTTAGGATAACTGAAATAAGCACCGACATATAATATCTCTCACTTTTGAGGTGATTTTTGACAAAAGATGTATAAATTTGGTATTGCGAGAAAGGAAAGCTAAATTGCAAAATATTTCAATCTTATAAGGTAATTTTGGGAAAAATGACAAACAATGTTGTGTCGCAACAATTGAAATAAGCACCAACATATAATAACTCCCTCTTTTTAGGTCATTTTTGACAAAATATGTATAAATTTGGTATCGCGAGAATGGAAAAAAGCTAAAATGCAAAATATTTCAATCTTATCAGGTAATTTTTAGAAAAATACATATAAATGTTGTGTAGTGACAATTGAAATAAGCACCGACATTTAATATCTCCCACTTGTAGGGTCATTTTTGACAAAAGATGTATAAATTTGGTATCGAGAATGGAAAAAAGCTTAAATGCAAAATATTTCAATCTTATCAGGTAATGTTTAGAAATTACAAATTCTGTAAATATAGTGTGACGACAGTTGAAATAAACACCAACATATAATATCTCCCTTTTTTGAGGTCATTTTAGACAAAAGATGTATAAATTTGGTATCACGAGAATTGAAAACAGCTAAAATGTGAAATATTTCAATCTTTTAAGGTAATTTTTAGAAAAATACATAAATTTGGCATTGCAAGAAAGTTTTTTTTAAAATTACATTTGAAATTAATGTCTCCAGCATGAAGATAGGCCTCGATTAAATACCCTTTTTTGAAAGATTTATTAAGAAAAAATGTGACGTAAGCATGGAATGTATAAATAAAACAAAAGAACACTATAATTTATAATGGCATTTTGGTTTCAATTTATTATCAAAAATAAATTAAAACTTAAAGTTTATTTCGTCATATTAATATCACGTGTTTTCAAATGACCAATCGTTAAAGGCTATCCAAAGCTGCCACGAAGTTCACTTCAAGTTCACTTCGCGATCACTCCAGCAATCGCATCTTCTTTTCAAGTGCACTTGAAAGCGGTCACAAGTTCACTCTAGGCTGTCATGGATAATAACTAAATACCGAAGTTACTGTGAATTTTGATTCTGCATATGCGCATTTCGACAATTTTTGTCTCTTCAGTGCAGATAAAATCTAAACGATTGGAAGACCATAATGTCAAAGATGTTTAAAAACTGATAGAGAACAAATTACCAAATATGATCTAAACAGAAAACCAAAATCAGCTAAGGACAGAGCTTTGCATGAGGGAGATACTCCCTAGTTTCAACAAAATTTACAAACATTAGATATTGTAAGGTTTTAAATAGAATCGGCTTTTGGGTCAGCACCGAAGTACTGACTACTGGGCTGGTGAATCACTTTCAAGTGCACACGAAGGGCACGCGATGAACGCTTTTGGAGTGCACTTGGATGGAGTGTTGCGTCAGTGTAAGTGATAAATTTGTCCTGGTAAAATATGTCCGGTTGGACATACTTTCCTAGGAAATTTAGTCCATGGTTACAGATTTTACTAGTAAAATATATCCGTTTTTAGTAAAATAAGTACCAGGGCCTTTTTAACTAGGAAAAATTGATCACTCAAGAAATCTTAAGGTTTGAAAGAAATCATTTTGTACTTGAACTTGTATAACATAAAATCAACTATAGTATATATCAATTTTACAATATCATTGAATCAAGTATTTATAGTTAAAATGATCTAAAATGATTTCGGTTGAAGTCACAAAAAGTGATGGACAAATTTTCCTTAGTAAATTTTGTATATGGTCACTTGAAATAAAATGTACTATTTATCCTTTCTTTATTAATATTATAAATGTACACAATAAATATGATTGCTTTCACAAATATATGTATATTACTATATGGACTTATTTTCCTTAGTAAATATTGTCCATGGACACAATTTACTAGATACTGTTGTCCGTGTGTACAATGAGCAATGAAGGGATATGGAGTAAATTCACATGAGACAAAGTATCTACATTTACATGGAAAAACCAAGCAATGGAACAACGCTTTTATTGTTGTTTTTCATCTTGATGTCTACATATATATTAAGCAACGTGTAAATGGACTTATTTACTAGAAAATATTATTTAAGGACTACATTTACTACATTTACTAGTAAATATTGTCCATGGACTTGATTTACTATGATGTATTATATTGTTTGATGATTTCATTTATATTATGATTAACTATTTTAGACGGTAAATAAGCTGATATAAATGACAAGGTGTATAATTAGTATTTGATGGATTTGAATTATCTTTTACTATTTCTGAGATAAAAAGGGCCAAACAAGGCCGAAATTGCAGTTTCCGAATAATCTAGACTGTGTTCCACCTGATTTTAATGGCATTTTTGTTGGTATTCAACAGATTTTGTGTAGCTCTTGCGTTTCTGATCAATAAAGGATGAAAAGAGCTGATTTTTCCACATTTTTTGTCCAGCTGAATAATGTATTGTTCAAATTTCAGTGGTGTACATGCTGCGGTCTAATCATGCTGCCCTTTTCCTAGGAAAAATTGTCCATGTGAAAATATCTATTAGGAAATAAATTTTCATCAGTAAAATTTGTAATCCTGTAGTAAAATATGTCCAGCATTTAGAAAAAAATGGTTAGACATATACTAAAGGTGGACAAATAATCCTAGTTAAAATTGTCCCCAGACTAATTTCCTAGTAGATATTTTCACATGGACAATTTTTCCTAGGAAAAGATTGTCCCCAGGACAAATATTACTACCGGACATATTTTACTGTTACATCAGCACCCATCTGTAAGTTGATATTTGGTATTACATTACAGTCTGCTATATGGCTTCTGTCTGTGACCTCAATTTCATGGTCCAGTGGTCATGTTAAGTTTACCAGTATCTTTTAATGTAAGGTCAATAATATTTGGTATTTGGGTTTGTCTTAGATGGAACACGACAGCCTGCTATTAAGCTTTAGCCCTTGACCTTATTTTCATGGTCTAATGAACATGTTTTGTTTTTCAGTATCTCTCAGTGTTAGGTCACTGATATTTGGCATTTTGGTTTTAGGTGATACATGACAGTGTGTTATATTGCTTTTGCCAGTTATCCTAATTTCACAGTCTAGGGAACATGTTTTAGTTTTCTAATTTAGTCAGTTTGAGTTTTTACACAAATTTTGTGACCATGCAGGGACGGGAGAGACGTAATTTGGATCCACACTTTTTTTTACTCTCATGTGCCTCCTATATTGTCAACACAGTGATCGTTTTACTCACATGTGCCTCCTATATAGTCAACACAGTGATTTTTATTTACTCACATGTGCCTCCTATATAGTAACACAGTGAATAAAAGTAACATCCCGTAGATACATAGAAGTATACAGGAAGGGTTTTTGGAACGATTGGAAATCGTTTCCATGTTGCCGACTTCCAAACCCGGATGACCGGAAGTTTCTTACCTCCTCGCNAAATAGTTCACAAATACATTTCCGGTTTTGTGGCGGAGTAATTTATTTGTTGACATCAACACGTTATTGTTACAATTTGATTTCCGGTAGTTTATTTGATTTCATTATACATGTTGCAATAAAAGTGGTAAATGATTTCAGAAACTGAATTAGTTTGACAGTCTGCTATTGATCATGTTGATTTTATAAACAAGTGATCAATTATTGGTCATTTAATTTGAATGGTTGATTGCTTCCCTTAGACACATGTAGACACATCGTGTTGGCAGACAAGCTGAAATAATTATCATATTTATTCATAAATCAGCCGATATTTTAACATCTCCTATGTACTGCAGTCATTAATTATAGTACTTGATGGTGACTTTCTAATTAAATCAAACGGAGCAATGTGTATTTTTATGATGCCTTCCGTTTGAATTCTATAAATAGATATATAAAAAGATTGTACATGGGGGCACCATATAGGTTTTGATTTATTTTTAACAATATTAAGTCACAAAATAAAGAAAACGACATTATTTTTTTCATTACAACATGAAGTGATATAATTCACTTGAGGGAAAAGATGATTGGAAATGTGTGTACAAAGTTAATCCAACAAGAGTCATATGTGTGTCTATATAAAAAATCACTTTGTCCTCTTTGAAATTAATTTAATGGTTATAAGCAATTTAATAATTTGGAAATGATAATAAAAATTGATAAATGAACTTGATAAATGCAATTTCCTTATAAAACAATAGAAAAAATGGAGACTATCATGACCTGCTACTTACTTCTACTATACATGTACTATAAAGACCGCTATTAATTTTTGTTTGTTTGTTTTTTCTTTGTATGATTTTTTTGCCTAACGACGGGGCATTAAGTTTTACCCTTGTCCGTACGTCCGTACGTCCGTCCGTACGTACGTCCGAAAATTTTCAAGGATTTTTCAGCTTGTGTATGCAGTAATGATTTGATATTTGGTCTGAAGCTTCAGTATGATGAGTTGTACCGTGTCTCCCCTTTCCAAGTCCATAACTCATCTACTTTCTGTTTGACGACAACTTTGATTTTTTCCCCATTATAGCCATATATTAAAATTTTTCGTCAAGGATTTCTCAGCTTGTGTATGCAAGAATGATTTGATATTTGGTATGAAGCTTTGATATGATGAATTGTACTGTGTTTCCTTTTTTCAGGTTTGTCACTCCTCTACTTCCTTGCGGGGGCATCCGTGTCCCATGGACACATTTTCTTTTATTTCTCTAAACTATATATGTAGTAGTGTTAAAAAAATTTATCATTGAACTTGTCCTTCGATCTGGCAGATGGGATTTTTAATGCTTTTCAAAACAAACATTCTTGGTTGCTCTAAAATACAACTTTTGACATTTTCTTTGCCTATGTATTCATACAATCGGTAAAGTGTATTTCTTTTTCTGAACGGGATGAGGTAAAGTTTGATCTTTTAAGAGAAAAATAGGCATGCAACTTTTAAAAGTGAAATATCAGAGTGGTATTTCCCATAATTGAATATAACATAGATAGCTTACCGCAGACTGTTGTTTTGTGTTCTAATTCTAGATTCTAACACTATAAGGGTTTGGTCTCGTACAAATGTATTTTATAGTATTTGATGTTATTTTTTTAAACAAGACGAAGTTTTAAAGATTGTTTCATCCACCAATAAAAGTAATGAAAATTCTTTAATCGAAAATACCAGTAAAAGCAGATTCGCTGAATATGGAATAGTCAATTTCTTGTGTTTTTTATACGACCGCAAAAATTTTGCGGTCGTATTATGGTATGGCGTCGGCGTCGGCGTCGACGTCGGCGTCGGCGTCTGTGGACAGCATAACTTTAGTTCTAGTGAAGGGATTGTTATCAAATTTTAGTATGATGTTTGTTGGCACAAGCTTAAGCCCGGGTTTTAATTTCGCGTTCCCTGCCCANATTGATTGAATGTAGTTTAACGCCAACTTCAGCAATATTTCAGCTATATCGTGGCGTGAACTGTTGATATTAGTAATAAATATTCAAGTTAAAAAAGTATCTTAAAACATATTGCTATGTACAGGTAAGAAGGATTTCTAAAAGATAAAATCATGTTATAGATAATTCAAGATAAATAGATCAAATTTGATGAAATTTGAAAAAAAAATGGATAATATACTTATATTTTACTATATAAATTGACAGCTTTTAAAAATTGAATAATTTTGTCGCCTGCGACGTTTGTAAATAAATCTTTAAGAGAATCAGCTGTATAAAATGTGCGACGTATGTCGGCAACATCGACACAGTCAAGTAAAATATGTTGTATTGTGTAAGCACTATTACACTCAGGCCGGTCTTCACCATTTTGAATGTAACCATGAGTTGTTCTTGTATGCTTTATTCGACACCTTGTCAAAACAACTCGCTCCTTCCGATTTTTCCCAGAGGAACTAACAAGTTTACCAACTTCTGATTGTATTCCGTGTAATTCATTATTTATTTGCAAGTCCCATCTGTCTTGCCATATTTTTGGATGTATTTACTTCTAAGAGGCTTCATGTCAGTGTAAGGCACTGGACAATCCGCCACCTCATCATCCAATGCATCCTTTGCATCCTGATCAACAACTGTGTTTCCATAGATCCTTACATGACTAGGGATCAGGGATCCAAGTATAAATGACTTCTTTGTCTTTACCAATAAATGACTTGTAGAACTCAACGACCTTAAGAATAACTGCGTGTTTTGTCGTTCGACTTTCAATTGCCCAAGAACTTACTTTTTCGCGATGAAGCAACAAATTTGAGTGCTCAGGGAGCAAGCATTTGATTTTTATGGGGGTGCTATGGTCAAATTTAAAAAAAAAGGCAGGACGGTTACATATAGCAAAAAAAATCCCCCCCCCGAAATCAAATGGTTGCTCCCTAAGTAAATAGCGTTGGCTTCAGCAGTAAATATGGAACTTGAGGATGGCAGTCGGAGAGTTGCTGCTCGGTCTTCGAAGACAGCTGCACAGGCCACTTTGTCTACATCCTTAGATCCATCTGTGTATATAGGCAAGTATTCGGGGTGTTCAGATTTAATTCTTGCAAACTCCTGCTGGATAAACAGTGGATTAGTGTCAGATTTTGAAGGCAGGTTCTCTGCCTTCTAGCTGTTAGGTAAAGCCATCTTAAAAAAGTCTGTTTCAACCAGACTCTTACATTAAGGAGACTACTTTGTATGAAAAGGATCCGAATGATCCAGACTCTCGTTAAAAACACGTACGGCTTACCAGTTATTCATACGAAGGCACAAAAAATAATCAATTCATGTGGCGATACAGTGTCCATTTCATGATCAACTACATCGTTTTATGTGTTTATTGTATTTATTTAATATCTTTTAAAAGATACAATGTTTTTTTTAATCTCAGAGGACTTAAATTGATATTCGAAATTCACGATTCGGTTCATTCATAAAAATTTCCTGCGGCGCGCTATTTTACAAGTTTTTATGAATGGATACATAGTGACTTCTACTTTCGCTGTTGTAACACGTAAAAATGTATGTATTTCTCAATATATATGACTTTGAAACTTTCAATGGTTACACTGACGTACTCTATGTAAAAAGGATCAATCAAACCGTAGCTTCGTTTTCTTGTTTTTTTTTGTCCCGACAGGTGGCGCGTTGTTTTGTTTTATTAATGACCAACTTAATTCCGCCTGCATGACATACGCCGTAGTAAATAAGGGTCAAATAAGTTTCAAAATAATCCGAAATTACAACAAATGTTATTTATGGAATGCTTTAAATACATTAAAATTTTAGAATAATTTAACTATGTCAACAATGAAGCACGGAAGGTTTAAACTTGATCTCCACCGGCGTTCCTAATCACAAGCGTAATCAAGTACAACACTTGTACTGGATCACATGGAACCATCATGAAGGTCCCAAACTGTCACTGATTTGTTAGAACAGGAGGAAGCGCTCGCTTGCTGAATTTTCATTATTTGCAGTGATTCCTTCTTTTGTAGTAATTCATTTTTCACATTGTGTTGAAACAGAGATGGAATCTGTTAGTATACTGCGCCAAGAACACGTTCACGAAGGCAAGACGTTGTCATCCGTCATATCGACATATCGTAATCAGGTATAAGAAAACACTCCATGTTAGATCACGAAAGTCAAATGTAAAAAAACGTTAGTTGAAAACTCGTGAGGGTCCTGATAAAACTATATATATACGTAATTATTTCATAGTAGATCTAGTTCTATCCTTTCAAAAATTAAAAGTGGCTAAAAGCATTTCGGAGTCCCATGATCCAGTGCTTTGATCCAACAGATGTAGATAAAAAATACAAGTATTCAATTCTCTACCAGAGACCTATCATAAGAAGAAGTCTGCAACCCATTCAATATGTTTGGAAGGTGTTGTGCCCAGATAAGGCCACAATGACTTGCTTTGGCCTAGACAAAAAAAAAACGTTTGATAGTAAACAAAAGTTTTTTTTCTTGGCTGGGAGCAAGTCCCACTCCCTGTGATAAGGCCGTTATCAGTAAAATCCTCTACAGGTGGTTCCTTCAGATCTCGTGTTAGTGAATATTGATGTAATCATGAAAACAAATAATTGTTTTAATCACAATAGTCATCAAAGTGATAACATGACAAAATTAGAAATATCAACATTTATCAAGCCACCGAGTGTAAAACTTGTTTGAAATACTTACATGTACCAACACAGAGGAACAAGGCAATGGAATGTAAATAGAGTTTTAAATATATCGCCAACAACCCATACAAAAACTGAAAAGACAACCCAAACCGAGAAGCTAAGGAAAACTTCGAATTTTAATTCTTTGAAAAAATTACATGCCAACATTTCAGCAAAACAGTAATAATGACAGGACTTCTGGGAATACCCAGGAACCTGCCTTAACAGCATTCTATGCTTTGATTTATATTTTCGTAGTTCGAAATTCAATGCCGGTTTTGGGTTTAGCCATGGAGGCTTTTTTTTAGTTATAATTGGTGCTATTTCGTCCAATTGTACATTGACAGATTCCAAGTGTGGTTGAATACAAAGTCCAAAAGGTTCAATAACATTTGGCCGTTTGTCATATACTGTCTTGTGAATTGGTTTGAAAAAACAGTTGTGAGCAGGATTTGAAGGGCACGCTTTTAGCTTAGAAGCGTATTGTAATGCAAGTTTGAGACGTCTGTCCTCTAGGGATGGTCCATTAGCCTCAACATAGAGACTCCTACCGGAGAAGTTCTGTTAAAACAATCCCTGCAACCTCTGTACACAAGATTGGTCATACTAATCCTAAGTTGGTATTTATTTGTATTTGTAATTTTTTTCCTATTTTTAAGGACCTTGGAACTTAGTCATTTTTTATCTGCATTTTCAACAAAGGGTACCTATTTTGTGAAATCAACTCCTCCTACAGTTTTCAACCTA